>JAKRSI010001200.1:0-206534 GCA_029890345.1 Natrix helvetica helvetica | reverse complement strand
ATTATCTGGCAGCTCTCCAAGCGAGATAAGGTTTGTGTTGATAAAATATTCCGCTGAAAGACTGTTTTCCAAACCTTGAAAATAATTCACAGTTGTGTAAATAAAAGTTTTTTTGCCAGGACCAAAACTTTGCCTCATGTTTTATAAAGTCTAGGTCAGAACACAATGTTTCTTTTTTAGGACTGATGGGTAAACAGGTAAAAAATGTCCTGGAAGATTATTTCAATTTATGATTATTAAAGATGGAAAAATTCATGTATCCCAACTTCTCACCTGGTGTTTACTCCCAGTCTTACCCCCATCTTCCTATCCATGGGAGTTGTAAAACCCAAAAAATCCTCACAATGCAGAAAACAAGTCTAGTTTACAATTCAAAAGTTTTTTTTTGAAAGTGTTTGCAAAGGCAGTCTCCGAATCTCTTTCCAAGTTGGATTGAGAACAAGGAGAGCAAAAAGCAGTTTTCAAGCTATATATTTTATACCGTCTAAACATTGCACGCCACGCCTAAGAAGCCCTCCCCATCTCCTAAAATCATTCTTTTAAGTCATTTTACACTACAAGAGGTCAGCATGACCCTTCCCTGCAGAACCCCAGTTATCTTATCTTTATTTCCTTGTAGTTTTGGCCCTAGACAGCAGATGTTCCTATCTCATCAAATGGTGGCCTTGTCTCAGACATGTTCCTGTTTTATAGGGGATTTTTAGCAAGTAATCACGTATTGTCCTTACTGATGACATTTTTGTGGTTAATTTGCAATAGCAAGAGACAGTAGCAAGAGTCTTACACCTTATTGATGCATTTAACACTTTTATAAAAGAGTAACTTATTATTTGTTTCCTTCATCCATGAGAGTGTCAACTATCCCATTCTGTAGGAATTATTTCTGGAAATCTTACCAGGCTGTACATTAGCTCTTCTCTTTGTTTCATTTCTACATCATAATTTAGTTAACCAGTTGCATAAACCAGGTTATCCTCATCCAAATCTGGCTGGAGATGTTTTCCTGCTCTCCTTACATGGATGATGCTAAGATCTTGAGTCCCACAAAACAAGGAACCTCACTTTCAGATAAACTATCATACAACAAAAATAATATTTTTACACTCTCCATCACAATTATTTCTGGCATATCAGCAAGATTTCCATTGCACAATTGTCATGTTTAAAATATCTTGGGGGGCGTTTCAGGATTCAAGTAAGCTAAGGACATAAGACAGATATGATAGCTTAACTTCTCAAAAGAGTTCATCAACATCTTGCAATTCTATCCTAAAAGGATGGAGATTACCATTCTCCAGACACACTTTAATTTTTTTCAAGCAAAATCATTGGCCTACTCATTCATGGAGAAAATATTGTGACCATTTTCTAGATTTGGCCTATTGGAAATTCCTCTATCTCATATTTCCACATTTTTTCTGGCCGTAAGGTACTCCTTTGTATTCAGCTCTGGCCTCAGAATGATAATGTAGCATTTGGGGATAAAGATGCAGCCCAGTAGACCAGCACTGGAGGTCAGGATTGAGAAAACCTGCACAGCCACTGTGTATTTCCCTTTGGTGCTCAGATAGGTGGGCACAAAAGTCACCCAGACACTGCAAAAGACCAGCATGCTGAAGGTGATCAACTTGGCTTCATTGAAGGCCCCAGGGAGATTCCTGGCCAGGAATGCTACTGTGAAGCAGATGGCAGCCAGGAAGCCCAGGTAACTGAGGGTGATATAGAACATGCCATCAGAACCCTCATTACATTGCAGGATGATTTCTCCAGGCTGGGAGTAGAAGTCAGAGTCAGGGAATGGAGGAGAAACTCCCAACCAGATGGAGCAGATGATAATTTGGACACTAGAACAAGAAAGGATGATGGAGTTGGCCAAGCTCTTCCCCAACCATCTCTTCACTCGGTTTCCTGGTTTTGTGGCCAGGAAAGCCAGCACCACAGTAATCGTTTTGGCCAAGAGAGAAGAAACAGCAACTGAGAAGATGATGCTGAAAACTGTTTGTCGGAGAAGGCAGGTGGCTTTCCTTGGTTGACCAATGAAGAGAAAAGGTGACAAGAAACAAACTAGGAGGGAGACCAGGAGGATGTAAGAGAGGTCTCGGTTGTTGGCTTTGACAATGGGAGTTTCTCTGTATTTAATGAATATAATTAAGACAAGGCTTGTGGTTAGGAACAAGAGTAGTGCAAAAGAGGCCAGGATGAGGCCCAAATGTTCTTCATAAGACAGGAAGGATTGAACTTTGGGGATACATTGGACTCGGTTCTTGTTTGGATATTTATTATCCGGACACTTGGTGCATTTCTCTGTATCTGAGAAAAAAACAAACAGTATTTCTTTAATATTCTGTCCATTTACATTTTAAGAAATATCTTCTTGGGAAAACAACTGATAACTGGAAGTTTCTCAAGATACATTTCTTATCATCTCTGGAGAAAGAAGATAAATATACCATTTTCTTGTTTAAAAAAAGCTATAATTCTAGTAGTCTAGGAAATTGGGAGGAGTCCTGGGATCACAGTGAGTTCCAATGTAATCTGTAGAACCTTCATATTAAACCTACATTATTTGAGTTAAGTAATGAATCTGTTAATCTTTCTAGATTAACAGGTAACACTATGGGTATTTTCACAAAAGCATTTGTTAGCGGTAGATCCCAATTTTTTTAAAAAAGATTAAGACGTATATACCAGTAGCTCTCTCTCTCTCTCTCTCTCTCTGTGTGTGTGTGTGTGTGTGTATATACACATATTGCCAAAGTCTATCAAATTGGAGGAAGTCCTAGGACCATGATTGCGAACCTATGGCATGTGTGCCAGAGATGGCATGAGGCGCCCTATCTGATGGCGCATGAGTCGTTTCCCCAGTGCAGCTCTGTTGTGCATGTGCATGCACTTCCTACTGGCCCACTATTCTTCAGGTCTCTGCCGTGCATGTGTAGGGGCAGGGCATGTGTGGGAGGCTGCACACACATACATAGGGGTAGCAGGGAGTGAGAGGGTGGGACGTGTGGAGGTGTGGGGTTCATGCGCATGCACAGGAGGGTTGGGTACACAGGGGGGTCGTGCACACATGTGTGAGGGAGGAGTGCATGTGTGGGGCCATGCACACATTGCATTTTGATAGTTCGGGAGTGTACCATGCATTTGTGCATGCTTTGGGCACTCGGTTCGGAAAAGGTTAGCCATCACTGTCCTAGGAGATGAATAATTTCCTCTGTAATGTGCAGAACCCTCATAGGAAACTACATTAAAAAACCCTCCCTTTTCACAACCAAGTATTCCCTTAATTCGGAGTTGAGCATTTACTGGCCGGATGCCCTTCCTGATGCCATATGGAGTTCACAGCAGAAACATATTCTTTGCTCCCTAGGAGAGAGAAACATCTGCTCCTACCTAGGATTGCACCCTCAGCCTTTCCGAGTGGGAGGTGAGCATCTTCACCACTAGGCCACCATGCCGCTCATTCATAGGAAGCAAGATTGTTAGAGATATTTGCCTAGAAAGATTAACTGATTCATGATTTGTTTTTTACCTCCAATAATATAGCTTCATAGGAAACTTCAATATTAGTGATTAAAAAATGAATCAGTTAATCATTCTAGGCAAATATCCTGAGTTGTTTCAGGTGGCACTTATTAATATCTGGATCCAGATGAGGTTTTTCCAGGGAAAGTTTGAAGGCAAATGAGGTCCAGGTAGAAGAAAAACATCATGGCTCCAAAATTGAAGGGACTGGTTTGGAAAAAAGCTCAGCAACACTTTTTCATGCGGCTGCTGATAAAAATAGGATCGCCAATATGATCGCCAATGTCTGATGATGGATATGACAGAAGAAGGAGGAGGAGAAGTAGTAGTAGCAGTAGTAGTAGTTTTTCTTGAGAAATCTAGTTGGCTATAGGACAGAGCTAGTCCTATAAATAATTTGGAATGGCAAGTGTAGTAGTGGCACTTTGTATGTAATCATGGGCTTCCATAAACTGTCCACATTACTCATTGTGGACCAGCGACACCTTCTCAGTGATTCTCAAAGAAAGGCCCATGTGCAATCCTTCCCGGAGGTGGACCTAAAACAATTATTCAAGTTTTGAAAAACTCAGATGTTCCTAGAGCTATAAAAGTGGAAGATCCCATTCAAAATAAAAAGCAGAAGAGATATTTCCTCTGGCTGTAATAAAGCTTCCTCAATAGGTCACATCTCCATCCCACTTCTCCTTGAAGCTTTTTTTTTTTTTTACTATTCCTCCCTATTGATCATGGGTGTCAAACTCAAGGCATCATGTTACCATCATGTGATGTATCATGACTTTTTTTGCCTTTGTGGAGCTGAGGAGGGTGTGACCCGTGCATGACACATCCAGCTCGTGGGCTGCCAGTTTGACACCCCTGCTATAGATCATAAATTGTACAGTTTGAAAATTAACACGAAAACAGCTGAGCTTCAAACTGCCTTTTAACTTGTGATTCCAAGGTGGCATTCAGCCAGTTCTGACAGGTTCCAGAGAACTGGTTGATGAAATTCTGAGCAGTTCGGAGAACCGGCAAATAGGCTGGCCCCACCCCTGCTGTCTCCCAGTCTCCCAGCTGATCTTTTGTTGCCCAGAACAGGAGAATGGAGCAGAAAAGCAGGTTAGTGAGGTGGGGAGGGAATTGGGATTTTGCAGTATCCTTCCCCTGCCATGCCCACCAAGCCACATCCAACAAGCCACACCACTCCCACAAAGCCATCTCCACAGAACTGGTAGGAAAAAAAATTGAATCCCACCACTGTTGTGGTTCCATAAAAATGCTCTGGATGAATGCACTTCCACAAAGCCTGTCCTTTTCTCTGGTGTCACCCACCTTCCTGAGTGGAGATGGTCCCCTCCGGACAAGGAACACAGTCGTAGCAGCAAACTGGCTCTCCTTCTCGAGTCCTCTTGACAAATCCAGGGTGGCATTTTTCCACACATTTGGACCGAGGGGGAGACTAAGCAGAAAAACAAAGAATTCCAAAAGAAAATATGTTAGCATTAACCATCCTGACATGCCAACGTGCTCTTGAATTAAGACTAAAAGGAAGTGCTCAGTTTCTAGAACTGTAATGATATGAAATAGAGGTGAAGTCATGAAAACATATCCCTCAAAAAGGGTAACTCAGACATCTTTTTCTGCACCACGTGGGACATGTGTATAAACCCTGGGTCAGAAAGAGATATTTCTAAGGCCCGGCTAGGCATCCAAAAAATATTCTTTCCTGCCAAAGAACTACAGCTACGTAACAACACCTGGCTTAGAACAAACCCATTTTTGTTATTAGATCCATTTGGGGCCTCCTCTTACTTCAGAATGCCTGAGGCAAGTAACAATCAAGATGAATAATTTGCATTCAAGGGGTTTTCAGATGAGGTTACAATACTGTGTATTGTACATGGGCCTTACAATACTGTGAAGCCAGAATCTAGGCAGTTCCAAAGGTGCTTTTTCAGGAGACAATTGGACTTCCTTGTTTTTTTTTCTTTTGAAAATTCACTTTTCTTTTGACATTTCACTTCTCATCCAAGAAACTTCTTCAGCTGTGGCAGGACAATGGGGAATGGAAGGCTTTATACTTCTTGCAGACAGCTGGTCATTTGCATCCTTTTAGAGAGACGTTGAGGCCACTTGGAGGTTTATCTGTATCTTCGGAGTCACCCGAGTTGTGTTTCTGGTTCCTGTAGTCTGCAATTATTTTCCTCAAGAAATCCATTCCTACTCCCACACCATTCAAAAGGTCTTCCTCCCAAATTGAATAGCTAAAAGTCTGTAGAGATTCTCCGTCATCCAAGTCATGTTTGTCCCAAAGGTGCTTTTTCAGGAGGCAACTGGACTTTCTTTCCTGGACATCTTCAAAAGAGAAAAACAAAGTCCCAGACTTGGATGACTGAGAATCTCTAGACTTTTTTAGCTATACAATTTGGGATGAAGATCCTTTGAATGGTGTGGGAGTAGGAATGGATTTCCAGAGGGGAAAAAAATTGTAGACTACAGGAACCAAGAGCACAACTCGGGTGACCCTGAGGACACAGAGAAACCTCCAAGTGGTTCAAGGACCCACTAAAAGGATGCATATTACCATCTGTCTGCAGGGAATATAAATCCTTCCATTCCCCAATTTCCTGTCAGAGCTGAAGAAGCTTCTTGGATGAGAAGTGAAGTGTCTTCTAAAAAAATAAATAAGACAGTCCAGTTGCTTCCTGAAAAGGCAACTTTGGGAGAAACTCTACAAAATGTGTGAATCTCTACAAATCTAGGCAGCATTTCCTTTCTAATTATCTCTTATTACTTCAAATATGAGGAAGGGCTTTTCTCTGAGACAAAACCATCTTTCAATGCTTCCATTTTCTGGGTCAGGGCATTATCTCTCATCAGACCATGATTCCATGTGAACAGAAATTCTTGGACTTCCTTCATAGGTGAAGAAGACCTTTTGAACTATCCCAGTGGGGGTGAAAGATTGGACTGGATAACTTTGGCCAGGTCTGGGTTTCTTAACAACGTTTTGCCCTGTCCTTTTATGGGACACTGGACCAACCATAACAAGGTGAATCCTAATTCCTGGACTAATTTTCCATTGGACAGCCGGACCTCCATCCAGTGCTGATTACATGCCATTCACTTCATTCAGAAGTGAACCTGAGGTTATCACTGAGTACTTGAGGGCTTCTCTTACCATTTTCTTGCAGCTTCTCCATTTCAACACTAAACTGTTCTGACCTAGGCATCCTGAGACAGTAAAAAAAATCACACGCTTCGTCCCAAAAAACCCTCTTTCTTTTAAACGTTTGTGAATTATGTTCATTCACAGCTCATAATGATTCACAAACAGTCTTTCAGGGTAATGCTGATAAACATCCACCTTTATCTCCCTTGAAACACTGCCAAAGACCTAATTGCCAATTAGTTTTGCAAACCCAAACAGAGCATAGAGTCAAACAAAGCTTGAACTGACTAGAATGAACAAAATTGCTTCCTGCAAAGGCTCACGTCCATTTGCTCTTCTTTTATGTCTTATGGGAGGGGCCAATCATCTCAAGCCTTACTCCTGAGTTGCCCCTTTTGTCTTAACTGTTCTTGCCTTCTGGCAGCTCTGCGCATGCATGCACTGGGAACAGGCTCACACAGTTCTTCTGCCTCGCTGATGTCAGACTCTGGAGGCAGCAAATAACAACCAAATGGCCCTGGTCCGCTCTCTGCCTTTGATGTAGAGCCCTCGTCTGAGCCTTCCCCAGACACCAGAACTGGCCCATGTTCCTCCCCAACCTCCTCACTGTCTGACTCTGCTGCCAGCTCTGCAGGTCATGGCAGACCACAGCAATATACCATGGTGCATAGGCTTATCCCAATTGAAATGGATTGGAACCCTTTGCGAAATAGAGAAAGGACAACAATATTTGTCTCACCCTGTCAACCAACTTTAGCCGTGACAGATAACTCTCGGCGATGATGAGTCTCTTTTTTTCAAAAGACAACAGTTTCCCCATGAAAGAACCTTGCTTGGTGAAAAACACCCAGCTCGTGATCTCCAGATCAGCTGCTAAATCTCCATTTTGGTCCCAGTACAGCTCGAATTCGGAAAAATGGATGTACTCATTCTTCTCCAGAAAGGGATGGAACTAGAATGGGAACAGCCAGGAATTTTAAAAAATGGTCGACTTATTCCTTTTGTCTGTTCTCAATTGAACATTTCTTGTACAGTGATCTGACTTGCAAATATTCTTAGTTGGGAGAACATGCTTTACAACCATCTTCAAAGGTGAAAAAGAAAGATTCAGCCAAATTTATCAATTATATATTGATGAGATATGTATTGAAAAAAATATATAATTGACAAAATTTGTTATATAGGGAACATTCCAAAGCAGGTCAGAAATAAATTGAACAAGCAAAGAGCAAAAATCAGAACACAAAATACAAGCTGGGTGGACTCCACCTTGTAGATGACCATCACTCTGTCGAGGACCTTGGAGTACTCATATCTAATGATCTAATTGCCAAAGCCTACTGTAATAACATTGCCAAAAAGGCATTAAGAATTCTTAACCTAATCTTGTGTAGCTTCTTCTCTGGTAATATTGTACTGCTAACCAGAGCATACAAAACATTTGCTGGACCAATTCTTGAATACAGCTTGTCTGCCTGGAATCCACACTGTATATCAGATATTAATACAATTGAACGGGTCCAGAGGTATTTCACGAGAAGAGTCCTCCACTCCTCTGCTTACAATAGAATCCCTTATGCCACCAGGCTCGAAACTTTGGGCTTGGACAACCTGGAACTACGCTCCCTATGGTCTGACATAAGCAGAGTACACAAAATTGTCTACTATAACATCCTACCTGTCAATGACTACTTCAGCTTCAACTTCAATAATATGCGGGCAAACAATAGATACAAACTCAAGGTAAACCGCTCCAAACTCAATTGCAGAAAATACGACATCAGCAACAGAGTGGTCAATGCCTGGAATGCTCTACCTGACTCTGTTGTTACAGCCTCAAACCCTCCCAGCTTCAACCTCAAACTGTCTACCGTGGACCTCACCCCATTCCTAAGAGGTCCGTAAAGGGGGCTTGCATAAGCGCACCAGTGTGCCTACCGTCCCTGACCTACTGTCCCCATTTATTTGTACTCATTTCCTTTGTCCATGTTTATACTTATACCTGTTATCTTGTACATGTTTGACAAACCAAATAAATGAATACATAAAAATAAATAAACCATAAGATAAACTCAGTTGGAAGGTTGTGGCTGAATGAGAGGGAAAAAAAACATCCCCAAAGGAGAAACAGTTTCAGAGTTGAGCCAGTGAACCAGAGATTTTAAGTGTCCCGCTTCACTGATTGTCTTTAATGCAAAAGATTGAGCAGCTATGAGCCAGAGAAGTTTGAACTGCAGAAAGGAGGGATTGAGCTATGTAGTCTAAGTGGTCCCCAATCTTTTTGGTTTGGTGGCCCAGTTGGTGGGGAGATAGGAAGTGGGCCTTGTGAGCAGTGCGTGGGCATAACACACCACCGTTTGAATGAGTGGAGGTACGTGTGTGCGTGCATGCCAGCCTGGGGGTTGGGGAGCCCTGGTCTAAAGTGATCCCTCAAATTTATGAAGGTAAAACTCTGCAATGTTAATAGTAAAATTACATATAAAAGAGTTTATTTAGAAATGCATACATTTTTTTAAAATGTACCCTTCTTTCCTATTAAACTATATCTGTCATATAGATATAGTTGCTGTATCTATATGACAGTCTGCCATTCCTTGGAATATTTTCCCCTGAGTGCATTGGAGGGATTCATTTTTTTTGCTACCAGTTCTGTGGGTATGGCTTGGTGGGTGTGGCATGGCTTGATGGGTGTGGCAGGGTAAGGATACTGTAAAATCTCCATTCCCTTCCCACTCCAGGGTAAGGATACTGTAAAATCTCCATTTCCTTCCCACTCCAGGGGAAGGATACTGCAAAATCTCCATTCCCTTCTCACTCCAGGGGAAGGATTCTGTAAAATCTCCATTCCCTCCCCACTCCAGGGTAAGGATACTGTAAAATCTCCATTCCCTCTCCACTTCAGGGGAAGGTTACTGCAAAATCCCCATTTCCTCCTGATCAGCTGGGACTCGGGAGGCTGAGAATAAATGGGGGTGGGGGAGTCAGAGGTGGTATTTACAGGTTCTCTGAACTACTCAAAATTTCCGCTACAGTTCTCCAGAACTGGTCAAAACCTGCTGAATAACACCCCTGCCCAAGTGATTAGATTGGCTAAACCTGTTGGCCACTTGTAGCCCAAGAAGGTTGAGATGGTTCCCCTCCTTCTCCTTTGGATTCCTTCTCAAAAGGAATTAAGTTGGATGAAACCTTGTTGGGACTTCATACCTGCCATGGCTGCAGTATTGAGGCCCCAAAACTGTCTGTGTCTCCCTTCCTTCTTCTCCTGGATCTGGAGGAATATGCAGCTTTCAAGGCATAAGCCAGAGTCTTAATGGCACTGTAAAAACGGTGGAAATTCCTGGCTCTATGCAAGTTTCCTTTATTTTGGGTCTCAAATGGTGCCTTCTGAGTGCATCTTCTCCGGCCTTTGACAGAAAAAATGTGCCTTGAAAAGGAACAATGAAACATTTTCTCTCCAAGCGTTTGCTCCACAAAGTAATAGTATACAAAGGCATCTGGCATTCGCCATTTTTTCCTCACCAAACCAAGAGTCCATATTGTATTCACATATTTGAGAAGGCTCATGTTGAGTGGAAATAGTCCGATGACCGTTGTGATCCACACTTTCCCTTCAATGGGTCCTGATGAACCATCAAATATTAATTGGAAAGTAAGAAGTCTGTCCCAAATGGCTTGATATTCTATGTAGTGAACATAGACGTTGACTTGTCTCCACTTAGAGAAGGCTTCCCTGAGGGGTGCTGTGGGTTGAGTTGTTGAGATTTGTTGTGATATAACAACACAAATTCCACTCCTGAGGAGCAAAGGAGTGAAAGTCCTCATGAAATTTTCACCATTCTCTGTGTCTGGAGCAAAGAGGCCAATCAAGGTCCATCCGAAATGCAGAAGCGCTTGGACAATTTCTGGGTAGAAGAACCCTTTTCGGGGGAACAGGGAGTGGTAAAATGGCAGATGGCTTTTATCATGCAGTGACTCTGAAAATAATTCAAAATTCATCTAAGAAAGCAACGAAGAATATTGTGTTATATTTGGGATCAGTAAAATAGAATACAATAGAATACAGAGTTGGAAAGAACCTTGGAGGTCTTCTAGTCCAGCCCTCTGCTTAGGCAGGAAACCCTACACCACTTCAGACAAATAGTTCTCCAATCTCTTCTTAAAAACTTCCAGTGTTGGAGCATTCACAACCTCTGGAGGCAAGTTGTTCCACTGGTTAATTGTTCTAACTGTCAGGAAATTTCTCCTCAGTTCTAAGTTGCTTCTCTCCTTGATTAGTTTCCACCCATTGCTTCTTGTTCTACCATACCCTCAGGTGCCTTGGAGAATAGTTTGACTCCCTCTTCTTTGTGGCAACCCCTGAGATGTTGGAACACTGCTTTCATGTCTCCCCTAGTCCTTCTTTCTCTTAAGCTAAACATACCCAGTTCCTGCAACCGTTCTTCATATGTTTTAGCCTCCAGACCCCTAATCATCTTTGTTGCTCTTCTCTGCACTCTTTCTAGAGTCTCCACATCTTTTCTTCGTTGTGGCAACCAAATCAATTCCAAACTATTAGTTTTAAAGAAATCCAATTTGGTTGTCATACACATATTGAAATGATTTACTGTAGATTAACATGAAGATACAATTTTAAAAAAATAGTAAAAGGAAAATAAACTTAAAAGTATAAGAAAAAAAGAATGCAAATCATATTTTGGTATCACTCCTATTACTGGCCACAATCGGACCCACATATGTAGATATCAATTGAAATGTTTTGTTTAAATAAAGAGCCAGATGATGTGTATTTTTTTTAAAAAAATTGGCCACAAAGGAAGTATTTTATTTCCATGTAAGGATCCCAATAGATCATTCATCTAATCTGCAGTTCAAGATACTGATCCCACTCAGACTCTGAATATCCCAGATTCTTTGTGTAGAAATCCTTCTAGGACATTCTCCAGTTGTACCAGAGACAAAAAGACCACAGTTCCTAGTATAATTTGTCAGTTGTACAATTTAAAATATCTTTAACTGCAATTTTGTTGTTGTTCCAAAAGACAGCAGTTTAGAAGTTTGTCAGTTTCTATAACTTTAATTTTACACCAATAATTATAATAACACCTAACATCAAAAATGTCATCAAAAAAGCACAACAAAGAATATTTTTTTCTGCGCCAAACTACCTAAAGAGCTGCTGATTCTGTTCTACAGAGAAATGATTGAGTCTGTCCTCTGCACCACCGTAACTGTCTGCTTTGGCTCTGCAGCCAAACAAGACAGACACAGACTTCAGAGGATAATTAGAACTGCAGGAAAACCAGTGACGGCCAACCTGCCTCCCATTGAGGACCTCTACACTGCACGAGTCAAAAAGAGGGCTGTGGAAATATCTACAGACTCCTCAAATCCTGAACATAAATTGTTTCAACTCCTATCCTCAAAACGATGCTATAGAGCACTGCACACCAGAACAACTAGACACAAGGACAGTTTTTTTTTTCCTCTGAATGCCATCACTATGCTAAACAACTAATTCCCACAACACTGTCAAATTACCTACTAAGACTGTATTACTATTATTCTCCCCCCTCCTTCCTAGTACCTCTCTCTTCCCACTTATGACTATAACCATGTTGCTTGTACCTTTAAAATTTATATTATTTTATTTGTGTCCTAGTATAATCTGATTGCTTATTAGTAACCTATGACTATCACTAAGTGTTGTAGCTTATGATTCTTGATGAATATATCCTATTTTATTTTTCTTTATGTACACTGAGAGCATTTGCACCAAAGACAAATTCCTTATGTGTCCAATCACACTTGGCCAATAAACAATTCAATTCTATTCTGTGTGTCCTTATTTTAGAAATAAAATGTTTTGTATTCATTCCAAAATCAGCTCTGTAGTATAGAGCTGAAGTACTTTTATTCAATCCCAAAATACTTCTCAGAGGATGTGATTAGATTTGTGTTTAGGATATATTTTAAGTCCTTCATCTCTATACATCCACCACAAAACATATTGGGAGTATGATAACAATTTATCTGTAACATATAAAAAACTGCAGTACTGCGGGCTACTTTGGTTGACTGCAATTTAGCAATTTGAATCTCACCAGGCTCAAGGTTACCTTCCATCCTTCTGAGGTCAGTAAAATGAGGACCCAGATTGTTGGGGGCAAGAGGCTGACTCTGTAAACCTCTTAGAGTGGGCTGTAAAGGCCTGTGAAGCAGTATAGGCATCTAAGTGCTATTGCTATTACTGCTTCTTGGCAAGCTAGAAACAGACAGCAGCATCACCAGATGGATTTGTAACTGGCTGACAAACCGTACTTAATGAATTGTCCTTAATGGTACTACTTATACATGGAGGGAAGTAAGCAGTGGGGTAGCACAAGGTACTGTTGACCACCTGTCTGAAATGCTATAGGGTCTCCTGCTTGAGCAGGGGATTGGACCAGAGGACCTCCAAGGTCCAGATCTATCCTGATTAATTGATGGGTTGGTAGATTGGAATTTTTTAAAAAAATTCAGCTGGTTAAAAAAAAATCCTCTCCAGGAGCTCTATTGCTCTTCAAAACCTTTATGATGAGATCCACATTTTTGTAGTAAAAATATAGTAGACATTTAGAGGGAATTTAGCAGGAACATTTAGAGTTGGCTTTCCACCAATTGTGCCAAGAGGATATTTCCTAATAAAGCTGTTCTTTGAGGAATCAACCTGTCTCATAGTTCTGTCTAAAATGGGGATGTTACTTGGGACGTTGATACATCTTGTTTGTATGCTTGTAATTTTTTTAAAAAAATAGAAACAGGTTGATTAATCCCTATGTATTCATAAGACATATGTGTTTTATCAGCTCTGGGTAAGATAATTCCTTTGGATTCTTTTCATGAAGCTAGGGTGTGGATACCATGAAAATATCATTGAAAATATCACTATTTTTTTTACAAACAAAACTTGAGCTTACCATCTCTGCTGAACCATCCATTTTATATAGAAGAACTTTTGATTGCACACAGAGCATCTCCTAACCTTCCCAAATGTGAAGAAGACCCAAAGCAATGGAGATAATATCTTGAGAGTTTACCCCTTCTGCACTGTGGATCCCAATCCCTAACAATGACACCTACAATGGCCATAGTGACAAGCAGCTCTTTAATTTTCAAAGAGAAGATACGGTTGAATCTATCACTCATGCATCTACCATCCCTCTCAGTTTATCGATAGAAAAACACACATACAAACCTGAGGGATCTTGTACGTGCCTCCTAATCTTGAAACATCAGTTGTGATGTCATCAGCAGCTCCATCAACAAGTGCCAAAAGGTTGTCCTTCCTTCCACAGCTGTAGTTGGGAACATTGGCTTTTCCAGTTGAGAGTATGTCCAGCAAGGCCTCTGATGTGCCAAGTACATCCAAATAGTTGTCATGAATGTTGTAACCAAGTGTGACATTTCTCAGATACTTTTTGTTGGCCACTTGTATATTAAAAATGTACCGTAGAAATATTTCTTTATCAGAAGGGTTACTAATTTTAAAAAGTGTTCATGTTATCATCATCATCAGTAACAGCAATAACAACATAATTTTTTCAATTCAGTTCTCTTTGTCTCCACAAGTCTTAAGCTAATATTGACCCCAAATCAAATGCAAATGATATAGTCACTCATCACAATTTTCTTTCTAATGAATGTTGGTTAGATGGGATTTAAATGGTTTTTCCATTAAGGCTAAGAATCACAAATGCAGCATTATTTGCAGAGTACTAATTTTTATCTGCCCAGTGACGTCATTCAATCATTAAAGTAGAACCATCATAATAGCAAGAGACTGATTTATCAGTAACCCAGGAAAGAAATTACACACACACATGTAGCTACTTGTTTCTGGCTCTAGGGGGCGGTGCTCATCTTAGTTTCTAAGCCAAAGAGCCAGCACTGTCCAAAGAAGTCTCCAAGGTCATGTGGCCAGCATGACTAAACATCAAAAGCACATGGAACGCTGTTACCTTCCCACCAAAGTGGTCCCTATTTTTCTACTTGCATTTATTATGTGCTTTCGAACTGTTAGGTTGGCAGAAGCTTGGACAAGTAATGGGAGCTCACGCGGCACTAGGGATTTGAACCACTGAACTTCCGACCTTCTGATCGATGAGCTCAGCATCTTAGCCACTGAGCCACCATGTCCCTTACATATTACATGCCTATAAAACCACTCTCTATTCCCATAAGTATTAGGTATTCAATATGAATAAGGCAGAGCAATCCATTACTTTAAACTAAAGTCAGTAATCAAGTGATTACTCAGGATTGAACTGGGAAAGTTTTATAACCTGGAATTGTTTCATAGTTATCCCCCCCCCCCAATCTTTATATTTGAATCTCTTCTCCAAAATACAACAAAAAATAGAAATCACAGAAATCAAAATGATTTGCGAAATTAGCCAAGTTTGGCAACACAGGAATAAGAGAAATAAGAAGAAAAGAAGGAGAACATTAGAAGTGCCAATGGAGGGAATGCACCACACTGAATGACTTACAAGCTTGCCTGAAGAGAAGGAGCCCTGTTGAAAGGCAATGTTGCATTGTGCAATATTTTTGTGGCAGTGGTGATCATAGTAACGAGATGGTCTCCTGGCTTGTAAAAGTTCCTTGGTCTTTTTTCATCCCGGTACTCCAAATTCAGGGGGCATTTCATTCCAAGCTTCCCAGAGTTTGGCTGGGACATCAGCAGCATCAGAGCCAGGAGCAGGAGGTCCATAATTCGTGGGGCTGAATCAATCCTCTTCCTTTTTCTAATCAAGAATGAGAAAAATTAGAATTCAAAGCTTCCTCTCACAATGGAAAGGCCAACGGCTTTCCTGATTCAGACAGAGAGAAACTGAGCTTCACCTAGAAAGGAGAGAAGGAGATATTCAAAAGCCCAGCCCAGCCTGTCCCTTACCTTCCACCACACAGAATACGACCCAAGGCATTTATCTTCTTCTGATGCAAGTTCCCTTTCATCTTTTTTTCAATCTGATGTTTACATCAAAGGCAAGAAGTAGCAGAAGAGATTTCAAAGACTAGAATTGCAAAAATTACAGTGAGGAGAAACTTCTCCTCTTGGGACCCTGAACTCTTGGGTGCCACCTGTAAAAGACAGCTGAAGAATCTTAGCATCTTGGTGAAAAATCACAAATCCACCTCTGGAGGCACTGTTCCTTAATGGTTGTGGTCCTTCTTGTCAGGACATGTCCAGAAAGTGATGCTGGAGGAAGATAGTTCAACACACTGATAATGTCCTTCAATGTGGTATATTGTCTCCAGAGACCACTGGAGATAACATCAGCCAAAGCTATGGAGTTTGCTGACATTTTAGGTTGCTGGCATTTAACTCTAGTGCTGCCTGTCTTCTAATGCCAATTAAGTAATCAGTAACCTTGAAACCTGTCTGTTAAAAGTTGGGCCTATTTATGGTTTTAATGCCAGGGTTCCAAAAAAACACCCCCAATGAAATAAAACTCTGAGGCTTGAGTTCCCTCAAAGTTCCACTTTATTAGAGAGGTCATGTTGGCACATCTGGGAAAATCTGGATCTGAAAGCTTCCAGGTTTTCCCACCCAGCTGAAAGTTCAAGACCCTGCCCCAACACCCTCAACACCCACATGTCCATCACAGACAATTTTCCACTGCCACAAAGACAGATTCCTCCCATCCACATCCGTCCAGGTGCAGAGAGAAAAGTGTCCTTGACTTTCTGAGAAAGAATGTTATTGTAGCTACACATCACCTAACTCTGTATAACCCCCCCTCCCATTTTCCTAGAGTAGAAAAGTGTGGCAAGCCTGAAATCCAAAAAGAAAAGATGGCTTGCAGGTCTGACAGGCAGACTCCCCTCAGAAGAAAAGAATGTCCTATAAAGAGAATAATGCAGGGGGGTTAACATTTAATAACTACCATATTTCCCTGAAAATAAGACAGGGTTTTATTTTCTTTTAAACCCCCCCCCCCCCAAAATGTTGCTTGGGCCTTATTATCGGGGGGGGTTATTGGTTTGAGGTTGCGAGGGGGCACCCGAAGAGCCAGGCACGCCTCAGGGGCAAACAACTGTGTTGTGCTGTCACAGCAGCACAACACAGCAGCCATGAGGTGACCACACTCATTAGCAGCCACCCAGCAACCCCTCTTTCTAGCTGGGCAGAGCGCCACTCACCAATCAAGTAATATCCCAAAGGCTCTAAGCTGTGTGGCGCTCTGCCCGGCTGGAAATGGAAGTTGTGCCAGCGCCTGTTCCGCCCCAGCTTACATGCCTCCCAGCCTCACCATGCCCTGGTCCAGCTCTCCCTGCAGACCAGGGCGGCACCACCGCTGCACTGCTGCCGGCCCCACGCTCCGAGCATAACCAGCTTCCAAACTCCAGAGATCCGCTGCTGAGTCTTCCCTCAACGGCCACTCTGGGACTATGCTCTATGGTTGTGGGCTGACTGTTGGAAGACTCTGGTGGGACAGAGAGTCTTCCGGCAGCCAGTCCACAACGATAGAGCATGGTCCCAGAGCGGCCGCTGCCGGAAGACTTGGCAGCGAATCTCCAGAGTTTGGAAGCCGGTTATGCTCAGAGTGTGGCGGCTGCACCGCCCTGGCCCTGCAGGGAGAACTGGGCCAGGTCATGGTGAGGCTGGGAGGCATGCAAGCTGGTGTCAGAACAGGCACTCATGCAACCTCCTTTTCCAGCCAGGCAGAGCGCCAATGCGGCTTAGCGCCTTTGGGATATTACTGGGTTGGTGAGTGGCGTTCTGCCTGGCTGGAAAACGGGGTTGCTGGGCGGCTGCTCATGAGAGCAGCTGCCAAGCAACCCCCCACTTCAGCTGGGCACAGTGCCATTCACCAACCTAGCGGTATCCCAAAGGCAGCAAACAATGTGAGCGCCTTTGCCCCCCTCCCCCCTGCTCCTGCGGCTTGACCCCTTCGGGATATTGCTGGGTTGGTGAGTGGTGCTGTGCCTGGCTGGGGGGGGTGGTTGTCCATGGGGCTTATTTTCAGAGGAGGACATATATTTTTGCCCATCCAAAAAATATGTCATGGCTTTATCAGGACATGTCGTAGTTTCAGGGGAAAACGGTAACCACCTTTTCCTCTCCTCCCCACAGAGGGACCCTTTAGCTTATCTGGAAATTTGTCATGCAATTGCTTCACTAATGTAGAATGTCAGCTTTCACATTCCAACCTTTTACCTGCATAGCTTCAGACAAAGAGTACCCCTTCCAATGCACTATATATTGTAAATGACCTCTGTACAATCAAGAATCTAGTATTTTTTTTCACTTCGTAATGCGTTTCTCCTTGTATTACTAGAGGAGGGAGGGGTGGTGGTTAGGTCTGTGGTCTTAAACTAGACCCAGTCACAGGTTTCAGCAGGCTACAATGAAACACTGGGTGTATTTTCCCTAGAATTCTAGGCAGACTGAACCATTACTGGGTTGATTATTTTGACTTTATTATTTATTTATTTATATGGGATCTTTATTACATCTCCATATAAGAATTGTAAATGCGAGCTGATTTTAAAATTGCTTGTATCTGGAGTGAAATTTTATGTCCCACATTTTCTATAAATATCTATTTTTGCTCAATATCAATATCAACTTTTTTTCTGCTTGACACACTTTCTGTAGTTTTTAATTGTTGTGTAAGCACTGAGAAACGTTATATTTTTTAAAATTTATTTTTATTAGGTGACGAGGTCTATAGCTCTGACAGTGGCAATTTCCACAGCATGGTCAATGGTGTGATCTGATTTTGTGCCACAACCTCCCAAAAACAGGTTTAGGGAGACTTTGTGGTTCTTCTTTTTCTGTGGGCTGAGTTAGCATATTGGGGCCCCTTAGGCCTACCCATCTCTAAGTCTGTGTGAATCTCTCCACCCCAAAAAAGAATGCCAAGTGCTAAGTAGGCGTGGTTGGGAGTGGCTATGTCCCTGATGTCTCTGGGTCAGTTTTTGTCTTGGGATTCTATTGCTTGGTCTGGAGGGGGAGGACCCTGATATGTGCACCTTGGCCTATAAGAGTAACCTGAGGGTTTGAGTGAGAGAAGAAGCTGACAGGATAGGTATCCTGATTGTGACAAGTAAAACATGGGCCATACTTTATGACATCTGATCTGCTACTCAAAGGTTGTCCCACTGTATGGAGATAGGCTTCCATTTATAATGCCTGGCTACCAGTGTTGTGGCCAGCAGAGATGGGAGCAGAGTTGGACAGTGAGGAGATTGGGGAGGAACATGGGCCAGTCCTGGGGGCCGAGGAAAGCTCAGACGAGGGCTCTGCATCAGAGGCAGAGAGGGAGTTAGACAGCAGTGAGGCAGAGGAACAGCTGGAGCCTGTTCCCAGTGTGCCCATGTGCAGAACTGCTGAAGACAAGAAGAACTAAGAAAGCAGGGTCAATTTAAGAGTTTGGAGGTGATTGGCCCCTCCCAGAGGAAACAAAAGAGGAACGAACGAGGAGTGGGCTTTTGCAGGAAACAATTTGTTCATTTCGGTGCGGAAAGTTCTGTTCGGGATTATAAGAGACTCTGTGCCAAGTTTTGTTTTGCCCTGTGTTTGGAAGCATGCTCTAAATGAGATAAGGTGTGTGTGGATAAACATTCCTCTGAAAAACTGTTTGTGAAAGCCTTGCTGATTGTGAATGAAAGGAATTCAGTTGTGTAAATAAAAGAGGTTTTGTTGGGACCAAAACTTTGCTTCTTGCTTTCTAAGGAAGCCTGGGTCAGAATAACCAGTCCCTTGGGGGCTCCAGGTTCCAGCTGTTATTCTGAATGTCAGCTTGATTCCTAACAAGGTTGTGTTCACCAGGTCTTCTGATCCAAGTAAGGCCTCATTTGCTGCCTAGACTGGCCAGGTGGATTGGGCCTTGGATCACACTTCCATCTTGTGCTACTTCTGGGTTGTACTTTGATTTATAGAGAATCTTCAAAAATGAAACAACTTAATGGTGTGTAGGTCAGTAAAAAAAATAAGGTATAAGTAATGTGGCTTGAGATGGGAATGGTGTCCTTTGCCAGATAGTGATCCCTGAGGGACTTGCTGTTTGCTATAAAGGAACCCATTGCAATGGAAATTAGAAAGGTAAGTTTTGTTGTGCAATTGCATTGTTATGTTGGCTTTTCATGTTCAAAATTGCTCATGAAACAATAAATTGTGGGCGGGGCCAGTCAGAGCTGGCATTTGCCGGTTCTCTGAACTACTCAAAATTTCCGATACCAGTTTGCCAGAACCAGTCAGAACTGGCTGAATACCACTTCTGACACATTCCATGTTGTGCAATATGACTCTACCTTTTACTTGTGGACACACAAGTGGCATCTGTATGTTCACTGTAAATCTGAAATGGACCTTGGTCTGATTCGGTAGAACTTTTCTTACCATCTTAAACTGGAATTTGCAAAGATCTGATTCACACTTAGAAACCTACGACTGATTATCAGATTATCAGAAATATGTGTGGTTGGAAAGCAGGATACTTGCCACGAGTTCATGTTCCTAGCACCCAAAAAGTCCCATTTTTTTCCCTCCCTCATCCCTTTTAGACCTGGATGAATACATAGCTTCTAATGCTCTGGGTTGTTCTGGCATTCCAACAGGTATGGTGGAAAATCATACATAATGTGGTTGGAGCTTGGCTTGTACTGCTTCCATCTAGCTTATTTTCACACAAAATCTCTTACAACACATACACCATAATCCACTGTCTAACAGAGGGATTAATTGCTCAAATTGTTCATTTAAAAGTATTTCTGAACACCAAATTCCTTTGTATGACATTCATGGAATTCTCTTTGGCAAGATTTATTGAGTACAAAGGAAAGGGAGTTAAATGAATTCCAGTTATTTAACCATTACCCACTTAGAAACATGTATATCTGATATTATTTCACTCTCTGCATATATAGTTTGAATAAACATAATTAATATCTTCATTCAAATACAATGAACTTTTAATCCTTGCAACATCTTAATGGATTTGGTCTCATGTTTTTACATTTATTCTGCCTGTAAGCTGCTCCTTTGTATTCAGGTCTGGCCTCAGAATGATAACGTAGCACTTGGGGATGAAGATGCAGCCCAAGAGACCAGCACTGGAGGCCAAGATGGAGAAGACCTGCACAGCCACCATGTATTTCCCCTTGGTGCTCAGATAGGTGGGCACAAAAGTCACCCAGACACTGCAGAAGACCAGCATGCTGAAGGTGATCAGCTTGGCTTCATTGAAGGCCCCAGGGAGATTCCTGGCCAGGAATGCTACTGTGAAGCAGATGGCAGCCAGGAATCCCATGTAGCTGAGGGTGATGTAGAACATGACAACAGAGCCTTCATTGCATTGCAGAATCATCACTCCAGGCTGGGAGTGGGGGTCAGAGTCGGGAAATGGGGGAGAAATTCTCAGCCAGATGGAGCAGATAATAATTTGGATGCCAGAACAAGAAAGGATGATGGAGTTGGCCAAGCTCTTCCCCAACCATCTCTTCACTCGGTTGCCCGGTTTTGTGGCCAGGAAAGCCAGCACCACTGTGATTGTCTTAGCCAAGAGAGAAGAAATGGCAACTGAGAAGATGATGCTGAACACTGTTTGCTGGAGAAGGCAGGTGGCTTTCCTTGGTTGACCAATGAAGAGAAGAGAAGACAAGAAGCAAAGCAGGAGGGAGGCCAGGAAGATATAAGAGAGATCTCGGTTGTTGGCTTTGACAATGGGGGTTTCTCGGTATTTAATGAAAATAATTAAGACAAGGACTGTGGTTAGGAACAAGAGTAGGACAAAGGATATGAGGATGATGCCCAGTTGTTCTTCATAAGACAGGAAGGTTATTCTTTTGGTGATACATTGGATTCGATTCTCATTTGGATATTTATCATCTGGACACTTGGTGCATTTCTCTGTATCTGAGAAAACCCAAAATTAGATTCTTTACATTGAGAAACTAAAACAAATATATTCATACAAGTTTTAGGCCAACTATCTCCTTTTGATTCTGCATCATTTATTATTATTAAAAAAAAACAGAAAACAAATAAATCCTGAATGGCCTGAAAAACCCTTTCATGCCCGAATTCCACCCACCAGGGGCTCAACATCACTCTGTCTCAGAGTCTAGGACAGTGATGGCTAACATTTTTGTTGTTGGGTGCTAAAAATATGAGTGCGAGCGCAATAGCATGCACATGTGCTGGCACCCATAATGCAAAGCGTGCCTCCACATGGGCCCTTGTGCTCAACACCACCACCCCGCTCACCCTCACACACGTCACACTGCTCGCCCTCAAGCTGAGCTTTTTATTTCCTCTGGAGGGCCCGGGGAGGCTGTTTTTGCCCTCCCCATGCTCCATGAAAGCCTCTGGAGCCTGGGGAGGGCAAAAACCAGGCCGAATGGGCCTATTGGAACTTTGGAAAATATTCATTTCCAGCTTCCGGAGGCCCTCTAGGGGGCCAAGGGAGGTCGTTTTCACCCTCCCCAGACTCCGGAGGCTTTCCTGAAGCCTGGGGAGGGTGAAAATGGCCTTCGCCGCCCCCCGTGGAGGCCCTTCAGAAGCCAGAAATGGACTGTTTCCAAACAGAGATGTTTTCTCTGGCACCAGTAAAGGTCTCCCAATCTCTTCTTATCCCCTCCTTCTAGATCATTTTGCGATTTATCTCTTTAGATAAGAAATTGTAAAAATAAACAAGTAAACTGTTGAGCATCAATTTATCTTTTTATTTGCACTTTCATGAAAATTCTCTGAAGGAATCCATTTTCAGAAGCCCTGCCTCTGTTGTCACCCACCTTCCTGAGTGGAGATGGTCCCCTCTGGACAAGGAACGCAGTCATAGCAGCAAACTGGCTCTCCTTCTCGAGCGGGTGTGGCAAATTTAGCATTCCATTTGCATTTGTCCCTGCTGTACTTGCCCCTCCCCTACTCACCCACCGACCTTGGATCATATGGCTGTGAGAAACATCCCCAAAAGTTGTTTTTAAAGCATTTTTAAAGACTTTTAAAGCACTACTTTACAAGCTGTCAGCAGAGCTGCTTTTCAAGCCAGCAGCAGCCCCTCTCCTACTCACACACCGGCCCTGGATCATGTGGCTGCACTGGAGAGATCACCCCTGAGTCAGCTGGTCCTCCCCAGCACCCTCCGGCCTTACCTTCGGCAGCAGCCGTGTGATCAGAAGTGCAGCTCAACCAGTGAAATAACTAACCAGAAGTGCAGCTGGAGTAGATGCTCGCTGGAAGATAAGGCTAATGGTGAGGGGAGGGGCGAGGGGAGGGGCTGAATCCCATCACTCCACAGGCCGTATACTTTGATTTTTTTTGCCAATGTATAAGACAGAGCATTTGTTGGTTCAGATTTAGAGATTTGGAGTTGACCATTCAGACACATAGTCAAGGTCACTTTGAAGGGCAACACCATTGTCGGTGGTGTTGAATAGTTTTACATCATCAGCGGATGCAGCTGCTTTTGAGATGATCACAAAGGTCATTTATGTAAAGTATAAAGAGCGAGGGTCCTAAGATGCTGCCTTGGGAGACACAGCTGTTAATTGGTGCAGGGCTGGATAGGGCTCTCCCTATTTTGACTATTTGTTGCCTGTTTGATGGGAACGCAGCTATCCACTTATTTGGGATCCAGAAATGCCATAAGATTTTAGTTTTAACAGTAGTTTGCCACGTACCCCTGAATCAAAGGCTTTGCAGAAGTCTATCTAAATTGCATCTATTGCTTTATCCTGGTTGAGTTCCGTAGTCCATATGTTTTTGCAGTGTAGGAGTTGCAGATTACAGGACAAGTTTTTTTCTGAAGCCAAACTGCTTGTTAGAGAGTAAGTTGTTTGTCTCTAAGTGGTGGGTAATGGATTGATTAATGATTGACTCCATGACTTTGCAGGTGACATAACATAGTGAGATTGGTCTGCAATTTTCAACTAGGCTGGGGTAACATAAGAAATCTCAGATTATTTCTTGCCCTTCTCTTATCTTCAAAGAAAAATAGTCTTAGTTATAAGACACATTTTCATCTTCAGATTCAGGAATTGCTGTGGGAATGTACTGATATAACTTCCCACAGGTCACTAGGAGCTGCAAGGCTACATTCCTTATTGGGAGGTTTCTTAAATGTGTGTGGCCCCCATTTGCTTAATGGAAAAACTGATTCATCTGAAAACTGATTTTACCCACATTATCATGACTAAAAATAAGACTTGGTATTTTGTTATTGTCTTGCTTAGGAATACAGAAGAACAGGAACAGGAGTAGCTTTAGGAATAGGAGGGATATCTGTTCCACCTGTGCATCTTCCTCCTCACCACTCCCCACCTTTATCAATTGTAAAGCAATTTTAGTGATACTATTTATTATTTGAAGGTTTTAAAGTTTCACTTGTTTTTATTGATTGTAAGCTGCATTGAGTTTAGACAAGATGAGAATCATATAAGTTCAATACATAAATAATTAAATGATCTAAATCTGTTAATTGAAACTACTAAATGCCATTTTTGAAAAAATAATGAATTTGTAAATGTCATTTTTTTAAATTTTATTTTGACATGAGATGTTCTTTGGTATTCAGGTCTGGCCTAAAAATAATAATGAAGCATTTAGGGATGAAGATGCAGCCCAGCAGTCCAGCACTGGAGGCCAAGATGGAGAAGACCTGAACAGCCACCGTGTACTTCCCCTTGGTGCTCAGGTAGGCAGGCACAAAGGACACCCAGACACTGCAGAAGACCAGCATGCTGAAGGAGATCAGCTTGGCTTCATTGAAGGCCCCAGGGAGATTCCTGGCCAGGAAAGCCACCGTGAAGCAGACAGCAGACAGGAAGCCCATGTACCCAAGGGCAACATAAAACATGGTGACAGAACCTTCGTTGCATTGTAGGATGATCTCTCTAGGTTGGGAGTGCAGGTCAGAGTCAGGGAATGGTGGGAAAGTGCCCAACCAGATGATGCAAATGACAACTTGGAGAACAGAACAAGAAAGGACAATGGAGTTGGCCAAGCTCTTCCCCAACCATCTCTGCACTTTATTCCCTGGTTTTGTGGCCAAGAAGGCTAACACCACTGTGATCGTTTTGGCCAAGATGGAAGAAATGGCAATGGAGAAGACAATGCTGAAGGCTGTTTGTCGGAGGAGGCAGGTCACCCTCCTTGGCCGGCCAATGAACAAGAAGGAGGTCAATATGGAAAGCAGGAGGGAGACCAGGAGCATGTAGGAGAGGTCCCGGTTGTTGGCTTTGACAATTGGGGTTTCCATGAATTTAATGAAGATCCCCAAGGCAAAGCCTGTGGTTAAAGAGAGGAAGAAAACAATGGAAGTCAGGATGAGCCCCAGATTTTCCTTGTAAGAAAGATAACTTTTAATCTTGGGGATACAGTGAACTCGCTTGATGTTTGAATGTTGATCATCTGGACATTTGGTACATTTGTCTGCATCTGAAAAAGAGCAAGAGTTAAAGTCCCATAAACATGTCCTTTAATCAAATGCATTGTTTGGATAAAATTATTTTTGGTGTGAATAACTGTGTATCGGTGAAGGCAGCTAGAAAAGCTAAATATGTTTTTTCTTTTATATATATATATATGTATATATTATTGTTTTTACATTTAAAACAATGCAATACTGCAAAGTCAGAGTGATCATACATTCACATTATGTACAGCTAGTTTCAACCATTAACAATTAATCTACTTAATGCATTGTCTGTCCTTCTGTTCAATCACAATATATACATTGGTTCCAGTCTTGTCATCTTGTCTTATGCCAATCATAAAATCTATTCCATACCTCATAATATTCTGATTCCCCTTTATTTTTAAGTTCAAGAGTGAGCCTATCTGCTTCTGCAAAGGCCAACACTTTTCTCATTATATCTAGCTCTGATGGTGTATTTTCTTTTTTTCTAATACTGTGCATAGGTTATGCGCGCTGCAGTTTGTATATGTATAATTAGATAAAGTGTACCTTTCTTAAACCCCTCCGGTATTATGCCTAGGAGAAAAGTTTCTGGTTTAAACATAATTTGTTCTCCCACCATTTGTTCTAACCACGACTGAATCATTTCCAATATTTTTTTGCCTCATTGCACGTCTACCACATATGATAGAAAGTGCCTGGTGTTTTTTTACACTTCCAACAGTTTGGGGTCAGATTTTTGAACATTTTGGAAAGCCGTGCTGGAGGGAGATGCCATCTGTAGAACATCTTATAAAGATTTTCTTTATACGCCGTAGCCAATGTTAGTTTCTGATTAAGTATCCAAAGTTTTTCCCACTTAGCCAATTCCACATTGTAACCGAAATTTTTCGCCCAGGCGACCATGGTTTCTTTGACATGTTCTTCCTCTAGTTTATATTCCAACAAGAATCTATACATCACTTTGATCAGTCTGTTTTCTGTCTGTATCAACAGTTTATCTAATATTGTATAGTCTTTGGCAATACCTTCGCTCTTCCTATCCTGTGCATACCTTGATTGTATCTGTAAATAAGACCACCATTCTACTTGTACTCCTTGTGATGTCAGTTCTCATCTGGTTTTGATCTCCCCCTGCCTGTTCAATAGCTCTTTATATGTAACTATATTTTCCATGTTGATTAAATTTGGGTGTATGTATGCTTCCATCGTAGATAGCCAAATAGGTATTTTGGTATAGTGATCATGTCTAATTTTGTTCCATATTATTAACAGAGATTGTCTGATGTAATGTCTACTAAAATATTTGTGTGCAGATCCTTTTTCATACCAGAGGAAGGCATGCCAGCCTGCATGGAGGTCATGGCCTTCCAATTTGAGTAACCTTTTATTTCTCAGCATTATCCATTCCCTTAGCCATGTTAATATGGCCGCAGTATAATAGAGTTCCCAATCTGGTACGCCAAATCCTCCCTTTTCCTTAGTGTCTTGCATGACGTTAAATTTTATTCTTGGTTTTCTTCCCTGCCAGATAAATTTCGAAACCAATTGATTCAAGTCCTTGAAGACACCTTTTTCTAATTTAATGGGAATATTCTGAAATAGGAAAATAAATTTTGGTAATATATTCATTTTTATAACTGTGATCCTGCCCATCAGGGACAGTTGTAGGTTTTTCCATCTTTCTAGATCCTTCTTAGTTTTATTAATCAGATTAGTATAATTATCTTCTTTGATGGTCGCACACCTCGCAGATAAATGTATACCAAGATATTTAACTTTTTTGACAATTTGGATACCCAATTTCTTCGTTAACTCCTCTTTTGCTTTTGATTTCATATTTTAGTCAGCATTTTAGTCTTTGTCATATTTATCTTTAGACCTGCTATTTTCCCATACTCTGTCAGTTCCTCAATGAGTTTTGTACCAGACTTCATAGGATCTTCTAGCACAAACACTAGGTCGTCGGCAAAGGCCTGTAATTTAAATTGCTCCTTTTTTATTTCTAGTCCCTTTATCTGTACCTCTTTACATATATTCCTGGCTAGTACTTCTAGGGTTAGTATAAACAACAAGGGGGATAAGGGGCAACCTTGTCTTGTACCTTTCTGGATTGCAATACTTTGTGTTAATTCACCATTGATTATTACTTTGGCTTTTTGGTTTGTATAAATTGCTCTGATCGTGTTTATAAATTTATCCCCACAATCCATGTATTCTATTTGTTGGTGCAAAAATTCCCAATTGACATTATCAAATGCCTTTTGGGCATCGAGAAAGATTAGTGCAACCTGTTTTTCATTGTGCACTTCATAATATTCAAGAATGTCCAACATAATTCTCATATTGTTTTTAATTTGTCTTCTGGGGAGGAATCCATTTTGATCTGTATGGATGAATGATGTAAGAAATTTTTTCAACCTTTCTGCTCTTATTGAGGCAAAGATTTTGTAATCTGCATTTAGCAGTGAGATTGGTCTGTAGTTTTGTATAAACACCTGGTCTGTGTCCACCTTAGGTAATAGTACAATGTTAGCCTCCGTCCATGATAACGGTGTCTTCGCCTCTTTCAACACAGCGTTATAGACTTCCAACAACGTTGGGACAAGTATATCCTGGAATTCTTGATATATTTCCGCTGACAACCCATCCAGCCCTGCAGTTTTATTATTCTTTTGTCTTTGTATGGCCTCGGTTATCTCTGATGTTTTAATGTCTTCATTGAGCATGTCCTTAATCTCCTCTGGTAACTTTGGCAGATCTGACTTTTCCAAATACTATAATATTCCTTCCTTTGTATGGTCTCGGTTTTCTCTATATAATTGTTCATAAAACTCTTGGGTAATCTTTTTCTTTTCCTCTAGTTGGTAGCAGATCTCGCCTTTTTCATCTTGTAGTTTATTGATCCAATTCTCTTGCTTTTGCTTCCTCAACCTATAGGATAGCCATCGCCCCGGTTTATTTGCATTCTCAAAGAAGTTTTGTTTTGCTTTTTTTATAGATTGTGCCAATTTTGCTTTTTCAAATATAGCCAATTCATGTTTAATCAGTTCCATATTTCCTTTTATACTTCTGTTCTGCGGTTTCTTTTGCAGTTCACTATCTAAATTTCTATACCTTTCTTTCAGCTCTCTTATTTTTAGATTCTCAGTTTTTTCTTCCTGGCTGTGGCTGATATTGTGACCACTCTTATAAATGCCTTAGTTGTATCCCATAAGTTTTGTATGGATGTCTCTCCTGGTCCGTTTTCTTTGAAGAAGAATCTTAATTCTTGGTTGACTCTTTTAATATATTCCTGGTCTTTTAGAATTGATCTATTGAGTAACCAACGATAACTGCCCTTTTGTTTTTTCCAAATAATTCTCATGGGATTGTGATCAGCCCACAGATTGGGTTCTATATCTATCTCCTTCACTTCTGAAATTAACTCCATCGGCAGCCAGACCATGTCTATCCTTGACCAGGATTCATGTCTGTTCGAGTAGAAGGTATATTGCTTTCCCTCTGGACATCTTTCTCGCCATACATCAAACAGATTAAGTTCTTCAGCCATTTGGAAGAATGACCTTGGCAAAGTTCTCCTAGCTTCTTTTCTCTTCTTTCCACTTTTATAGTCCCGTTTTGGGTCAACTATAGCATTGAAGTCACCCAGTAAACAAACATTTTTGTTTCCCATCTCTCGAATAATGCTATGTAGTTTATGATAGAAATTTTCCTGGCCTTCATTAGGTGCATATATTACAACCAGTGACACCTTTTTTTGGTTTAACATTATTTCTACGATTAGTATTCTCCCTTCCTCATCATGATAAATTAGTTTAGTCTGGATTGTGTCTTTGACATATAATGCTATTCCTCTTTTCTTTTGGTCAGCCAGTGCCGCGTAGGACATTCTAAGATCTGGATCTGACGTTTAGTCATATGGACCTCTTGCATTGCAATTATATCGTAGTTCAAATGTTTTAATTTATTAAATATTGTTTTCCTCTTCTGGGGTAAGTTTAGACCATTAATATTCAATGATAGAATCTTGATTTCTCTCTACATACTACTTATGTGTATTTGGGTCGTGTGCTTCTTGTTGCCCTTATTTCTCTCACTTCCTTTGGTTCTTCCCGTTTTTCATCTAGAACTACTTCTTTCTCCTTTCGTGTCTCCACTGGTTCCTTTTCTCTTCTTATCTGTGCCCTGGGTCCTTGCCTCCTTGCTCCCGCCTGTTCTCCTTCATCTTTCTAATCCTCCTGCCCAACAAGGGTATTGTAAAAATCTTCCGCTTGTTCTATCGTGTCTATTCTAAATCTTCTATCTCTCCAAGTTACCAGTACGCCCTCCGGCATCAGCCATCTGAAGTTAATTTCAAATTTGTTCAGGTCAGACGTTAAAAATTGATAGGGCCTTCTTAATTCTCTAATTCTCCTTGGTACCTGTGTTAGAACTGTTAGTTGTCGTTGGTTGTAAATTATCGGGTCGTCTCTTGTTCTATTCAGCACCTCGTCACGTATTGATTTTTTAACAAACTTTACATGAACTTCTCTTGGTAAATTATTCTTTTTTGCGTAGTTTGTCTATATTCGATACGTCTCGTCGATCTCACTTGCCATCTCATCCTTTTCTATTCCCAAAGCCTTTGACATTAGGTCTGCCATTGTGTCTGGTAAATCCTCGCCTTTTTCTTCCTTTACGTTCTGGAACCGTAGGAATTGGGCTGCTTTCTCCGATTCTAATGTGAGGACCGTTAACTCAAATTCCTTGTTTGCCTGGATCAGCATAGCACTCAGCAGCTCCATTTTTTCATCCGCTTTTTCCAACCTTCCTTCTATTACATTTATTCTTTGTTCGTGTTTATTGATCTGTTCCTGGAACTTCTCAAATTTATCGTCCCTCTTCTGCATTCTCTCCTTTAATTCTGCCATATCACTCCTTATTTCTTTAATATCCTTTTTAAGTTCTTCATGATTTTTAGCCATTGCTTCCTGCATGGTCTGTAGTATCGTCTGCAATTCCTTAGTTGAATTGGATCTTTCTCTCTGAAGCATATCCTCCAAAGATCTTTGGTTCGAGGGACTGGCAGCCGCTAGGGATGGCTGGGATGCTGGCTTCCTCCCCGTGCCAATTTTCGTTAAATTTGTACTACTTGTCATTTTTTTTTGGAGGAATTGGATCCCTACTTTAATTTTTCTCCAGAACTCCCACTTTCTTCTCCCCCTCGTAACTTTCTCCAGTCCTCCTTCTTTCTTTCTTTCTTTCTTTCTTTCTTTCTTTCTTTCTTTCTTTCTTTCTTCCTTCCTTCCTTCCTTCCTTCCTTCCTTCCTTCCTTCCTTCCTTCCTCCCTCCCTCCCTCCTTCCTACCTTCCTTCCTTCTTCCTTCCTTCCTTCCTTCCTGCCTACCTGCCTTCCTTCCTCTCCCTCTCCTCCCTTTCCCTCTCCTCTTCCCTCTTCCTCTACTCAATTATCAATTTTAAATAGTGATAGGGGGTAGTAAACTCTATATGTACATTTGTCTGAATCTGAAAAAGAGCAAGAGTTAAAGTCCCATAAACATGTCCTTTAATCAAATGCATTGTTTGGATAAAATTATTTTTGGTGTGAATAACTGTGTGTTGGTGAAGGCAGAATGTGCATCTTCATTTCTCTCCAGCTAGAAAAGCTAAATATGTCTTTTCTTTTTTGATGTCACCATTTCATCAATGAACGTTGAGAGAGAAGGAAGGAAGGAACGAAGGAAGGAAAATAGTTCTACAATTTTACCTTTTCACCTCTTGAAAATTGAATCCCAGCCTTGTGTCAGTGCCTTAAGGTAGCAATAGAATTCAACTTACAATGGAATGAAGGACGTGTGAAAAAATGCTTAGTGTAGCTTTATGCCAGCTGAATTAGATAATCAGCCCTTTTGCCATGGAGCAAAGAAACATTAGGTGGAGGTGAAATGGATATGGAATGAGGATATTAAAATGCATTCCTCTATTTTCTATAAGCAACAACAACTTTGCAAAAGGTCAAGAAGGAAGTTAGCTTCTCTCCTCTCCTCTTTTTAGGTCAAGAGTGAGACAATGGATCTAAAGAAGAGCCTCTAGAAGAACCCATGGAATGTCAACCTCAGGAAAAAACGTTCATGAAAAATGTCAGCATTATCGTCCTCCCAAAAAGACTTTCTCCTGCTGTCACTCACCTTCCATGGTGGAGATGGTTCCTTCTGCACATGGGCGACAATTGTAGCAGCAGATGGGCTTCCCTTCCTGAGCCACCTTCATGAATCCAGGAGAACAACTTTCCACACATCTGGAAGGAGGGAAGGGCTGGGCAGAAAGGGGACAATTTAAAAAAATCCACAAATGAATTATTGTATTTCCTAAAAGAAGTAAAAGGAAATGTTTGGAGCTCTCCAGTTCAAGGCTTCTCTTTGCTAACTTTGAAGAGGTCCTCAGGTCTAACTCCTGTTCAAGCAGGAGACCTTATACCATTATGGACAAATGGCTGTCCAATTTCTTCTTAAAACCCTCCAGTGGTGGAGCACCCACCACTTCTCTAGGCCAGCTGTTCCACTGATTAAGTGTTCTTACTAATGGGTGATTTCTCCTTAATTCTTGCTTGCTTGGATCTCTCTTTGATCAGCTTCCATCTGTTACTTCTTGTCTTGTCTGCTGATGATTTGGAGAATGGGTTGAGACCTTCTCTGTGAGAGCCCCCAAATATTGGGAGACTGCTATCATGTCACCCCTAATCTTTCTTTTTATTTGAATTGGCATTTCCAGTTTCCACAACCTTTGATGATATAGTTGAGACTCCAGTCCCTTAATCATCTTTGTTACTCTTGTCATGTACATACTCAAGGGAAAGTTGGAAGGATTCTCTGCTTTGGAGAAGGGAATCATGTTGCCCTATGATTTAAGTCTTGCTCCCCCACAGAAAACTGATAGACTACTAACTGGAAGTAAGGATATTTTTCTCAGACAGCTGAACGTGTAACCAAAGAAGATGTTTCCTCTCTGGGAGAACTGAAATGACATCCCTGCCCCAATTCTGCAATCCTCTTGGTGAGACCTTCAGAAAGGGTTGGATAAAGTCTTTCCCCCACCTTGTCTAGCATTTCCATCACTGCAGTAGCATTCTGGTGGATCATCAACTTGGAATCTTGGTTTCCCTCTCTTTCTAGACTTCCAAATGTCACTATGTTGATAGATATATTAGGTAAAATAATCCAAAGCATAATGTCCAGGTCTGCCACCAGCTCTCCATTCTGATGTAAATATACTCCATTGATGCAATTATTATAAAACTGAGAGTTTTGAAGGAAGGAATGAAGCTGGAATGGAAGAAAAAAAACAACCATGTTACAAACGACATACAAAGCTCTATAGCAAAAAAATCCTCTGTGCTGGAATGATCTGTACTGAGGAATATGCAATAAAATATCTATTAAAAGGACTAAAAATGACCATTCAAAGCAAAGACTGATGAAAGTTGTCCTTTATCTCTCCCCATTCATAACTGTCACTCCAGAGAGGGATATTAGAAAACCAAAGGGAAGTTTAGGAAAGGAGACACCCAGTGTGAGCCGGTGAGGTCCAAAGTGAAGACCCTGAAGGAAGGGGATGCAGTGCACAAGCACATCGAAAGAATTCTGCCAGTGAGGTCAACATGAAATAAAATGCCCCACAGAGAAACAAGGCTATAAAGAACTGGTTAACGATCAATGGGAGGATAGGAAGAGAAAAATCTTGGCTCACCTTGGGGTTACCTATCGGAGCTTTTGCTCTAGTAGCATGTTGTGCTTACGAATCTTGCATTATCAACTTGCATTTGAGGTGATAGATGAGCTATTTGGTTTGGAGAAGAGACCCCCGATCCTCACTGGGAAAGATGATTCTCTCTCACCAGTTAAGGTCACCTCCATATAATTTTATGCAATGTCTATGGAATGTTTTATGGAATGTTCTTCACTCTTGCTCCCTCTAGAATTTCTCCTAGTTAAATCTTTCACCTTGTGAACTGACCTCAGCCCTCTTACCTTCTTGGCCCAAAGATGTTTACCACTTTTTGACGTCTCAGATCCTGCTGAGAGTTTAAAGCAGGGGAAGAGAAATCCAAAGGGGGGGGGGTCTTAGCACAGGAATGAGACCCCTCTGAGTCAAGTCTCCTTTGGAGCAGAGGGGCAGCCCAGGAGGTGAGAGGATCAGAGTGTTTAACTGCCTAATATGGACAGCACATTTTCTGAGGTTGGGTGGGACAGGGCAGTGCTCCTGCTTGTGAAGAAAAGAGCCCAAGATAAAAGAGCTGAATGTAAATCAGAAGTTAGCAAGAAGCTTTTGTTAAAAAACAAAACAAAAGAAGTTGGAGGCTAAACATACGAAGAACGGCTACAGGAATTTGGTATGTCTTGTTTAGTGAAAGAAAGAACTGAGGGGATATGAGGGGGTTTCCAATATTTGAGGGGCTGCTACAAGGATGAGGGGATCAAACCATTTTCCAAAGCAGCTGAAGGCAGGACAAGAGGCAATGGGTGGAAACTAATTAAGGAAAGAAGCAACCTAGAACTTAGGAGAAATTTCCTAACGGTGAGAACAACCAATCCATCGAATGGGTTGCCTTCAGAAGTTGTGGTTGCTCCATCATTGGAGGCTTTTAAGAAGAGACTGGACAGCCATTTGTATGAAATGGTATAGGGTCTCCTGCTTGAGCAGGGGGTGGGACTGGATGACCTTCATGGTCCCTTCCAGCTCTGTTGTTCTATGTTTTAGAAATGAGCAAGATAAAATGAAAGCAACAGGGAGACCAATGGAAAGTTGGAACTCAATTTAATTTTTCTATATTTTGATTAAATTATTACTATTGTCAGAATAGTTACACAGTTGTTACAATTGTAAAATTCTCAACATCAGTGGAGAGCTGTGAAAAAGAAAATAAGTACCTGCCAGGCCTTCAGCACTGGAATTTTGAAGCTTTTAATATTTTTAAATGTTGTCCTCCTGGATCTGGATAAATAAGCTGTATTTAAGGCCCGTCCCACAGCCCAGACTGTGTTGTAAATGAAATAGCTGTCCAGAGTCAGGATCCGATCCTGTTCCTCTTTCCTCAGAGTTTCCAGGTCTACTTTCTGCTTGCACCGTCTCCAGACTTTCACCGAAAAGGCATCCTTGGTGTAGGAGCACAAGAAAGACTTCTCCACCAAGCGCCTCATGGAATCATAAAGCTCTATAGACCAATCATCATTTGCCATTTGATTTGTCTTCAAAAGAAAGGAAAAAATGCTATGGAAGTATTGGAAGGAAATACTTTTATTTTTCAAATAATAACTGAAGCTCAAGAGGATTGTTGTGATCATAACTTTTCCTCTAAGAGGTTCAGCAATAAATGCAAATATCTGATGCATAATTTTAAACCCTGAAGCACCTGTATTCACGTCTGCACCATAAATAAAGACATTCACTTTTCTCCACCTGAGGTATTGGTTCAGGTATACAAGTGGGTCCCCAATAGCTGTGGGAAAGGTTTGTGATATAACTGGGCAAATGCCATTCTTGACCAGAATAGAAGTCATTGTCCTCATGAACCTTTGTCCATTCTCCTTGTCTGGAGCAAGGAGACCAACCAAGGTCCACTTCAAATAGAGGAGAAGCTGGACCATCCCTGGGTACTGGGCTCCTTCCGCAGGGAGCAGGGGGTAGAAGAAAGGAAACTGAGTTTTATCCCTCAGAATCTGAAAGTCAGAAACTGTAACTGATCTGAAAAGGAAAACAAAGAAACTCTATTTTACTGAAGAGCAGGGGGGGGGGAATAACTTTAATGGAGGAATTGTTTCACTCCTTGTAATGAAGAGGTTTCCCTAGACACATTTAGCAGAGTTGTACAATCTGCTTTAAGAGTGTGCCAGAGAGAGGATTGTCTTCTCTGCTCCTTCTCTGCCATTTGATAGAACCTCCATCCTTACTTCATGCAATTCCCACAATGGAACTTTGCTCTTCATTTACAAGAGAGGCTGTGTGGCTGTATGTTGCATGTCTCCAAATGGTCTTCCCAACAAAGACACACCTGAGGGATTTTGTAGGTTCCCAACATGGTCGAAATCTGGAAGGAGATGTCAGTGTCAGCCTCTTCCAGAACAGCCACTGTGTTTCTCTGCCTTCCACAGCTGTAGTTGGGAACGTTGGCCTTTCCCTCCGAAAGCAGGTCCAGCAAAGCCTCCGAGGTCATTTCTGCTCTGAAATAATTGTCATAGATGTTGTATCCCAGGGTGACATTGAACGAAATGTTGGGATCCTTGTTGATCGCTTGGATCGCAAAAAGGAAGGACAGGATTTTCCAGTACTCTGTTAAAGCTTCCTGAAAGTATGAATATATCAGGACATAATCAATGAAAGCAACATGTCATTTAACTTTCTTTCAACAATTGTATTTCTTTAAAAAAAAATTTTTTTTGTTTTAATTAAACCAAAAAACCACACAAAAAACATTCTTCATTACATCTTCCAGAAAGCATGTCGATTGGTTACAAATAAATTTCGTGCTTTACTACAATCATTCTTTATATTTCATTCATATTGAATTGTACATTTTAAATCAAAAATCTTTATACCATCAATATACCATCATTCTCATTTAACTATATTTGTTTTAAAACGTGCTTTTGTCTAGAATCATTTATATTTATATTATAATAAATCTAGACAAAAATTTATTATTACTAGAATTTATAAGTATCCAGGAGAGTACATCTTTATAACAAAATCTAAACAAAAAATATTAATAAAATTAATAAATCTTTTCCCCAGGTCCCATATTATAGTTTATATCCAAATTGTTTTTTTACCAGTTAGAGTTATTATTTCATTATTATTGTCATGATGGGTTATCTGTTAACGAATAAACATTTTAAAAACAAAAACATTCTATAAAGCAGCTACAACAACGTTCTACTTATTAATTAAAAAATTAACTAAGTTTTTATTTTTATTTTTTTATTATTTTTTTTTCCCATTCAATTATGTTTTTTTTGGGTTTCACCATTCTTAACTTTCTTATTTTACCCACAACTATTATTTTTGAGTTTTGTTACATTCCTTCATTGATTCTTGTTTCTTTCCTCCATCCACCTATAACCATTTATCCCATATCTGGTAGAATTCTGATTCTTCTGTTCCCTGAATTTCTTTAGTTAGTTTGTCCATTTCAGCACAGTCCATAACCTTTCTTATTATTTCATCTTCACTTGGAGTTAGTTTGTTTTTCCATTTCTGGGCATAGGCAATCCTTGCCGCCGTTATTATATGTAGTATTAAATACTGGATTTCTTTTTTTATTCGCAGACATTATTCCTAATAAGAAGATTTCCGGTTTCCCTTCTATTTTAACTCCCGTTATTGCCTCCAGCCAATTTTTTGATCTTTTTTCCAAAACTTTTTAGCCTCCTCACAAGTCCACGATAAATGGTAATACATTCTGTGTATCGATTCACATTTCCAACATTTTGGGGAGGTATTTGATGATATTTTAGCTAACCTTGTTGGTGCCAGGTGCCATCTATAAAACATTTTGTACTGGTTTTCCTTGTATTCAACTGAGAGTGTCATTTTTAAATTCAACAATTGTATTTCTAATCCACGTAAGGTTGAGAGGTTTGGAGGCATTTTCAAATCTCCAAAATATATATTTATCTCACCTATCTGAATGGAACTCTAGGATTCTTTCATTTAGGGATATTGAATGCATACTATGTCTGGATTTATTTAGTTATAGCTATATTATGTCTGAGTTTATCTAGTTTATCGAGTATTACTTCCCTAACTCTTTTTACATTTAAATTGATTAAGAATTTTTCCAAAAAAATGAAATGTTAATCAAAAGGGAAAAAAAGGAAATAAATAATAAATAAGGAAGGAGAATTCAAGAAATAAAAAGAGAAAAATAACCTGATTTCCAACCTTCTTTTCAACAGAAATTTTTCATTTCTTCAAATTCTTTAAATTTTTCACAGTCTAGTCTCCCACTCTGAGAATTCCATGATTCTTCCATCCTTGAGCATACAGCAGCCTTGCTGCAATTAGCATACATAAAATCCATCTGCTAGGAATGCTTTTTTTAATTCATTGTTCAGAAGTCCCAATAAAAAAGAGTTCTGGTTTCTTCACAATTTTTTGCCTTTCTAATTCTTTGCATGATTGTGTCAATTGTATCTAAAATGTATCTAAAATGTCTTAGTTTTCTCACCAATCCACCCTGCCTGATACAATGTTCCTCTATGCTTTTCACAATTCCTGCTTTTGTTTGAAATATGTTTTTTACACGGTTTTGATAAAGTCTCTGCTGTCATATACCAAGAATAGAACATTTTTTTTTTTTTTCTAAAAAAGCATTCTCTTAAATTATGACAGAGTGCAAATTGAATACCAGTTACCCAAATTCTACCCATTTAATTTCCAAATTTAACAGTGCATTCAGTCATGCGAATTTAATTTGTTCATCTTGTTTCAAATGCTTAAAACTTTATACATTTTTGTTATTACATGTTCACCATTTGTACATAATTCAGTTTTAAATTTAGCTTTAGCTTATTCTTCATATTGTGGTTATTCTTGCTGTTGATTAACATTTCAGACTGCTTTTCCATTTCTTTCAGTCCTTTTGCCTATTTATCTTTTCTAATAATTAATAATTGGAAGAGTGACAATTGGAAAGGGAACATACAGAGACACCCACAATGGCACAAAAAATAAGCAGCTATGACTGTTAACAAATGGGATAAGTGCTCAGTTGCTGAAGGTGTTTATATGTCCACAATAGAGACTTAGCTGTCATTTAATTCATCGTGTGATAAAGATACTGGCAATCACTCAAATGGGACTCAGGCATTTAAGAAAAGTCAATTCTGAACTGGCATCCATTCATTGAACAGTTGGTACAGAATAAAATTGAGGATATCTCATTTTTACTTCAGAGAAAAAAAATCAACATTTCTGCATTTTTCTATCCATTCTGATGACCTTATTGGGCATGAGAGTGGTAGAAGAGAAGAACCATCCTCTCTTCTCCATCCACAGTCCACCTCTGCTGAGAGGATGTCAAGAAAAGCAGAAGCTGCTTTTTCAAGGTCAAGAAAAATAGAAAACCTCTACTGGTTATTTATTTGAGAATTTCAAATCAGGTTCATCAGCTGAAAAAAATGATCCAAGGATGAAATGAAACAGAAAGAGAGAAGAACTAGCAGATCAAAGAGATCATTCATTGTAAAAGAGGCGGCTGGAACTTTAGAACTTAGGGTGGAATGGAGAGGCCCTAATTCTGTGCAGGAACTTTGACGTACTGAGAAAGTTGAGTCAAAGGAGATTTGTTGAAGCTTAATGGAAGAAGAAGCACCTTTGTTGCAGAGACAATGCCACCAATGACAAAATCTCCTGGCTTGTAATAGTTCTCTGGGTTCACCTCGTCCCTCTTCAGAGTCAGGATGCATTTGGCTCTGAGACTTCCCAGAACTTCCTGGGGCAGAAGAAGCAGCAGAAGCAGCAACATGACTTGTGCTCCTGATGGAGTCTCCAGTCTTGCTTTGAAGGCAAGATGATAGGAAGAGGTGGAAGAAATTAAAGCCCACTTCCAAGACTGAAGGTCCGGACGTTTCCTAATCCAGGCAGAGTCAGACAAGGCTTCACATTTGCAGCTCTTGCCTGTCTTAAAAGCCTTCAAGGTTCTCTCTTTCTCCAGGGCCACTTATGCTCCCAAGATTTTCCAGTGCAAAGACATTGGCCAAAAAGGCTTTGATGTGATATCAAAGTGGAAGCATCCTATGGCTTCCTCTGTATGACACCTTGAAGCTTTCCAAAATGTCTTTAGAGATTTAGCACCAAGAGAAGAAATAAATCACTATGATTTGGATAATGGCCACAAGGAGAGACACTGTCTCTCTGAACTCTGAGGGAGTCAACAGGCAGATGCACAATGGGAGGAGTCACAAATGGGGTGAAACTCTGAAGATGAGCCCAGGAGTGAGAGAGAAGCTGCTCCCTTAACGTCTCTTAGAAAATCTCTTGATACTTTCCACCCTGAAAAGAGAAGTTTGGGATGAATCTGAAATGTCAATCCTCAATATGGATACAGTTTATCCTGCTTCAAGGTGGACTGTGGCTGCCTTTATGAAGAGATGGGTGCCTGCTCTTCTTTCTATGACTACTTCTTCTCTCTTATAATGTACCAAACTGGAACAAAATCCCTGAAAATGACTTTTGTTCATTATTCATAAAAAAATGATTTGAGTTCATGTTCTATTTTGGAGTTATTGGAGTATTTCAACTTTGAAAAAAAATAGTTATTGTTCTGCAATAGAGAGAAAATACACTGTTCTTTGTAAAGGTAGAATTAAACCATAGAAGAAACCAGAATGTGTTTCAGGGACCACTAAGGAAAGAGAGAGAGGAAAAACATACAACAAAATATGTACATCTTTAGAGATAAATTAATTTAAAAATAGGTCAAATTAGGACAGCATAACATTTTTAGATGTAAAACCTTGGAAACTTGTTGAGGAGGTCTGGGCAATCAAACAGAATAAAATCTACCATCTATAAAACTTGTTCACTTTATTTAATTCTCTATAGCAGGGGTGTCAAAATGGCGTCATGTGCAGGCCACGCCCACCCCAGCTCCGCAAAGGGGAAAAAGTCGTGAAATGTCACATGATGGCAATGTGACCCAGTTAGCTTAACACCCATGCTCCACAACCTTTGGTTAGATGAATGTAAAGAATTGGTCAGAAAATGGAGTGTATTAATTCAATGACCTTTTGGCAACCAAGGTGGCCCAGGGCAAAAGGTCCAGAGGAGATTCTTTGTGAGGGATTGGTTCTCTGGGGAGAGAGGAACCAGTTGGACGTCAAGAAGTGGACAGGATCCTTAGGACTGAGAGCTCAGCCATTAGGCCTTTAGACTCACGCCCTTTATGGCTGATGAAAGAGCCGTGGTGGCACAGTGGTTAGAATGCAGTACTGCAGGCTATTTCTGCTGACTGTCAAATGCCAGAAGTTCGGCAGTTCGATTCTCACTGGTTCAAGGTTAACTCATCCTTCCATCCTTCAGAGTTGTAAAACACTGTAAAGTGGCAAATAAGTCTAAGTGCTATTACTATTGCTATTAAAGCAGCCTGGAAGCTTCCCTGAGGCCTGCTAGGCCAAAAACAGGGTTGGTGGTTTGGGGGGTCCGTTTTTACTCCCAGAAGGCTTCCCTTAGGGCTACTAGGCCAAAAACAATGTGGGGTGGGGCTACTGTGAACGAAAGAAATAAATAAAGAAAGAAAGAAAGAAAGAAAGAAAGAAAGAAAGAAAGAAAGAAAGAGAGGGAGGGAAAAAGGAGAGGGAGGGAGGACCACAAATGAGGCACTAGGCGCAGCTTCAGAGGATACCTTGAAAGAGCACAGCAATCCAGGGCTGGAAGGGATCTGAAGGTGATCTAGTCCAACCCCTGCTCCAGCAGGGTATTGTTAAAGGGAGTTTCTGTATTTTGACCCCACAGTCACATGACTACATAGCCACGCCCACCCAGTCACATGACCCCACCACCACTGAGCCACGCCCACAGAATCGGAAGGAAATGTTTTTAGATTTCTGTGAGTGAATGTGTGGCTGGCTGCCACACGGTGACCTCGTTTGCTTTGAGTGTGGACCCTTGCAAAGGTGAGCCGGAGCTAGGCATCAAAACCCCTGCAGAGGTGAGCCTGACTGAGCTCGGCTATGGGACCCCAGCTGGGGTGCGCCTAGGTTAGGCGGGCCTGATACTGCCAAGGAAGAACGGACTCCATGATGTGTTGCAACGCATCAACCAGCTCAGCAAGATCAAAAGACCCCAGCTGCCCGATTGAGACGGTATTTATTAAAATCATACAAAAGGTTTCTGTGTTACAGCGTGTTATTACATGATTGGTTAAAACACTTGTTACTGGGCAGGCTTTGTTCACTTGTCACGTATACGTGTTACCGGGCAAGCTTGTTCACATGTTACAAAAAGATGTTACAGAAGACTGTTGCATAGAAATGTTGCAAAGCGAAGAATGTTGCATAGAAATGTTGCAAAACAAAACCTTGAGCAAGCTTTGTGCCGGCTTAGCAGAAATGTGATGCAGCTAGCAACTTTTAAACATGATCGCTACAGATTTCACCCCTGATATAGAGTTTCAGCCTGAATTGTTTTTATGATCATGTGATGGTCAGAAACTACTGTACAACACCAGCACTGTTTAAAATAGTACATATGTTTTTACTTTTGTTTAATGGTAAGTGGAATTCCAGGACAATTACACTGTATTCAATATATCTATATGTAAGGAATAAAAATATATCTTCAAAAGAAAAGACTTGAGCTGCTTCCCAAACTACAGGAAGACAATGGGAGGTTGCATCATTGACGAAGAGAGAGAAAATCACAGAATGGATGGAAATATTCCTTTTTGTTCCTTGACACTTTCTGAGTTGTGTTTCCATACTGATGAAAACACTGACAGCCATTAAATGTTGATATATATATTTGGTTTCTTAGATACATGCTGTGCTGAGAGGTCTGAAGCTGAGATGGTGGCAGTGCCCACATTGCAGTGGATGGTGTGACCTGATTTCTTGCCGCCACCACCCAGAATTTGGTTTGGGGGGACCTGGGAGCAGATCCTCAGGTTTTATAGATGCACATGGTGTGACTGTTGTGACGTTCCTATCTCTGAGGCTTTGTTTGAAATTCCAGTCCAGATGACCTCCAAGTGCTTCCAAGCTATAATCCAGAGACCCCGTGTTTTGATATTGATAAACTCCAGCCTGGTGAAGCATTCATGCTGTGTGAATGTGGCCCTTACAGGAAGAAAAATGTCTCCAGTTTATTGCTCTTAAAAACGAATGTCTCCAGTTTATTGCTCCCAACCTAGTAGGGAGGAATTCCCTGACAGTTTAGTTTTAGCACCTAATTCGGGGCTGGGGGAGGAGTCGAAGATGAACAAGTTTGTCTCTCTAAGGCGTGTGTGTGTGTGTGTGTGTGTGTGTGTTCTTTATTGAATAAATGTTGGTTTTGGGGGGAGAAACATGGAGTAAAAGAAAGGAAAAAGTTTCAGGAAGTTTGTCCTGAACCTCCCACCTCAGCATGCAGTGTCTGCATTCCCAAAGCTAGCAAGAGCCAGGAGAGGTTTGCAGTCTCCCAACAGCCTGAGGATCAGGGTGGAAGGCTTCAAAAGCAGCCTCCATTTCTACAAGGTCTTCTCAGAGTATGGAAAATGATGGCCACTTCCAGGAGGCAATGGAGATCAGGCCCAAGCACTGCAGGGTCCCATTGGGGCAAGATCGAAGGAGGGGAGGCCTCCAGCCAGAGGGGAAGATGTCACCAAATCACATCTGGATAGATACGGAACCCCCAACACTTCCACACCAGAAAGAGAGCTCGATGGGGGTGCAAGGACGTCAAGGGGAGGCTTGCACCCCCTGAAGACAGAGCTCACATTTGGGGGAAGGAGATGGCAAAGGGGGCTCTTGTGGTGGTGGGTGACCCCTGCAAGGAGAAACATGGCTGCATTTGCATTCATATCTTATTTTCCCCAGGGTAAAACACTTTGATGTGATGGGAGACAGAGAGCCCTGAATCCAAAGTCTAAAATCACCCAGTGACATTTTTTGCCTCAGGAGAAGCTCTCCAGGGCAGCCATTTCTAAGTGGGGGAGGGGAAAGGCTGTTCCAGGACTTCAGCCTCCCCTCCCTCTGCATTTCTCTGAGGTTTTCTTTTCTTCTTCTCTTTCTCATCATAACTAAACCTTTTAATTTTGTATTTATTTGAAATTCCCCCCTCCCCCCCTTGTCTTTGTCTGTTCAACCACTTCTCCAGGATGATTGGTGGCTGAGTTCCCAGGCAACCATTCTTCCTTCCTGTTTGATTGGCTGCTGCTGGGTTGCCGTGACGACAGGGGCAAGCCTGGAACAGAGGCAGCCACTAGGGAGAGAGAGAGGGGCGGGGCTTCTGTCTTACCTCAGAACTGGAGGGCTGAAGGGGGAATTCTCTCTTTTAGGGGAAGCTGCTCATATGACCTAGTTACCTGCGGGATCGCATCCTGCCCCATACATCCCTGCGACCAATTCGCTCTCACAGAGAGGGACTCCTCCGGGTGCCATCCACTAAGCAGTGCCAGAGGGCGGCGCCCAGGAGTAGGGCCTTCTCTGTGATGGGCCCAGCCCTCTGGAATGACCTCCCCCCCGACATTAGGACAACTACCGATCTCCGCTCCTTCCACAAGAAACTCAAGACCCACCTGTTCCAACTAGCTGGCCTGGCTTAATTAGAACTTTATTCTCTAATCCCCTGGCAATTTTAAATTGTAAATTTTAAATTTTAGGGTATCTTAATTGTTTTTAACTTTATTGTTACTGCTTTTAACTTTGTGGCTATTATTATTATTTATGAATTGTAAAAATGTTTTTATGTATATACCTCCTCCGTGCCATATGCTTGTATATTTAATTGTACGCCGCCCCAAGTCCCTTCGTGGAGAGGGAGCGACTTATAAATTGAATAAATAAATAAATAATGAAGGGCAGAATCAGAGGAACTGAAGATTCCAGAAACGTTTTTAAAGTGTATAAAAAATGAAGAAAAAGAATCAAACCTTTGGCAGAAGAAAAATAGGAAACAGAACTCAAAACAGATAAAAAGGAGGAAGATGCAGTAAAATGGGAAATTAAAGGAAAATGATGTGGATAAAGAGCTTATAGAAATTAGAGAGCAGAAATAGAAAATGGTTTTAGCATTAAGATTAATTTTTGGCATTAGTTGAAAGAATTCATAATTTATAATTCCTTTATGGGGAAAATATGTAAGCTTTTCTTTTGTGAAATGAAAATGTCTCCCCATCCACCTCAGACAAAAATGTGTTCAAGTTTCCAGTCCTTTTGGAGTATTGAGTCTCTATTAATCCCTTCACCAGCAACAATTTGAGGCCATTTTGCCTTTCCCTCCCTGAAGGAGAAAGAGGCAGAAGACGGAGGCTGAGCTCTCTGACTTACAATACATTGATATCACTTACATATGAACGTCTACGCTTACGTTTCAAAGTTCTTGGGTTCTTTTCCCCTTGAGGATTCTCATCCATGGAATCCTTCCCAAACACAACCAATCAGGATCTCAATACGCTACAGAATCCAAAGTCTAAAATCATCCAGTGACATTTTTTGCCTAAAGCCAGGTTGAAACTCCTCCCCCCCTTTGTCTTTGTTTATTTAATCTCGTCTCCAGGAGTCTGATTGGTGGCTGAGTTCCCAGGCAACCATTCTTCCCTCCAGTTTGATTGGCTGCTGCTGGGTTGCCATGATGACAGGGGCAGGGCTGGAACAGGGGCAGCCACTAGGGAGAGAGAGGGGGCAGGGCTTTTGTGTTCCCTCAGAACTGGAGGAGTTGAAGGCGAAATCTTTTCTCTTTCAGGGAAAAACCTTCCTCAGATGCAGCCCTGGATAGGAAAATATGGAAGAATGTTTTACAAATATTTTAAAAAGGAAGGGAAAAGACCTTGATAGAAGGAAAAGAGGGAACAGAAACTAAAATCAGATAAAAGATAGGAAGATGGATGTAAAATTGCACAATAAAAGGAAATGGTGTGGATAAGGAGCTTATAGAAAATAGCTGAAATAGAAAACAGTTTAGTATTTTAGTAGGAAGGTTAATTTTGGCATTTGTTGAAAACACTTATAATTTACATTTCCTTTTTTGAATAAATGTGTAAGGTTTTTCTTTGAAGAAATGGAAACGTCTCCTCAGTGACTGTAGACCAAATAACAGAATAACAGAATTGGAAGGGACCTTGGAGGTCTTCTAGTCCAACCCTCTGCTCAAGCTCATTGTTCTAACTGTCAGGACATTTCTCCTTCATTCTAGGTTGGGTCTTTCCTTTACAGGTTTTGGTCACCACATGACAAAAAAAGATGTTTGAAAACTTTGGAAAAAGTGCAGAGAAGAGCAAGTGAGATGATTGAAGGCCTGGAGATAGAATAATATGAAGAAGGGCTGCAGGATTTGGGTTTGGCCAGTCTAGAGATAAGAAGAACTGGGGAAGGGGGACAGGATAACAGTACTCCTGTATTTCTGGGACTGCCACAACGAATAGAGGGAGTCAATCTATTTTCCAAAGCAACAGAAGGCAAGACAAGAAACAATGGATGGAAACTAATGAAGGAGAGAAGCAATTAGAAATCAAAGAGAAACTTCCTAATTAGGACAATTAACCAGTGGAATGGCTTGCTTTCAGAGGTAGAAAGTCCTTCATCACTGGAGATATGACAGCCACCTATCTGAAGTGGCAAAGGTTCTCCTGCTCGAGTGGGGTTGGACTAGAAGACCTCTAAGGCCCCATCCAGCTCTATTCTGATTGATTGATTGAAACCCCATTACTTTAGGAATGGTTTATTCAAGGATTGCAGTTTGATGAAGGGACTGCACAACCCACATAAAACCCCCCAATAATGTATTAACATACATTGCATCTTTTTGTCTTCTATAAGGGATTCTTTCAGCCCAACTTTATATGAACATTCTCCCCTATCCTACAACAGATTCAGTTTTTAAAAAGGAGGTTTTGTCATGGATTTGTTGGAAAGATGAAAAGGCTCTCTCCCCCCCCCCCCCCCCCCCTTTCTCTTTGTTGAAAGAATCATTCAGAAACATCTTCCTTGTGGAAGAAGAGGGAGTGCTTGTGCCAAAAAGAAGCGGGAGTCACCTATTCTCCAAAGCACCAGACGGCAGGATAGGAAGCAACAGATGGAAACTAATCAAGAAGAGAAGCAACCTAGAACTTAGGAGATATTTCATGACAGAATAATCTTTCAGTGGAACAACTCTCCTCCAATAGTTGTGGATTCTCCAACACTGGAGGTGTTTAAAAGAGATTGGACAGCCATTTGTCTGAAAAGGGTATAGAGTTTCCTGTCTAAGCAGGGGGTTGGACTAGAAGACCTCAAAAGTCCCTTTGATGTATAAGTCTGGAGTGTCCACCATCAGAAGAATGAGATGGATGAATTGTTGCAACTTAGTAAGGAGTATTTCTGCCCAATCCCACCTCCCTCCCTTACACCACATTTATGGGGTACTTAAATATGGATATTCTCTGTTAAGTTAGTGTTTATGAAGCTCAGAATCTAAATTTATCCCAAAGAGAGTCTGAACATGAGGCTACTGAACTTCAGCTTTATTTGTGATCAAAAGTAAAATGGGGGTCCTTAATCTCCTGTCTCAAACAGCAAGGCTGAGATGGAAAAGGTAGGTATACTAATTAAAACTTTTTTTCTTGTTATAGTTTACACATAGTTCATGGATAGCTCGTCAGTGTTTTACAAACATCATTTCTTATCCACAGTTTTATGCAAAGCTCATGATTTTCCCAGCGCTTAGGAACAATAGGGTTCATAAGGAAAAAGGTATGCACATTTTCTGGCATTTAGCCTTGAGCTTGCTAAGGCTGCTACCTCTACATATTTTACGTAGTTACAGTCGACAGAATACACGTTTTAAAGTTACACCAAGGCTACTTAGGAAGGCTAAGCTTGGTATTTAGCCTGGAGTTATTAACTTTGCAGGTGGTACATTTTAGGCTGCAATGAAATTCAGCTCAGCAAGAATATCAAAAGCTGAGTTAGTTACACTCTCTGCACCCTCTAATCCTTTCACTCTCAATTCTTTAGGAATTGTTTTGCAAAACACTTACGTAGCTGTATTTCAGTTCCCATTTTATTTCTACATAATTTGACCAGCTGGTTCATTCAGATGTCATGCCCCAGCATAAAAAAAATTATATATGTTGTGGTTCTCTAGCCCCATCTAGTGGTGGAGAGACAATACCAATTACATTGTTTGAAGCTGACCCAACCCATTTTACCCATCAGCCCTCACTCTCAAGCAAGTGCATGCTGGGAAACCAAGCTCCATTTCCTTTATCATTTGGAGAAGCACAAAGAAGAATCCATCTTAATAAGTGGCACATGGTCATCTGAGCAGAAACACATTCACACATTGAGCATCGTTGGTGGGATTTAAAACATTTGTATGTATTAATTGTTATGCTCAGCAGTAACTCAATAATGCCTATCTTGTATTTGGTTCTCATTGTATGTATCCCTATTTTCACCATGTTTCACCATATCCTGTTGTTTCAAAAAAAAAAAGTGTTCAGATCTACGCTTATGGCCTGCTTTGCTGGAGGATAGGTGTGTTTAGCTTCATGTCAAGCTGCACACAAATTAACATGTGGTAAGGACAGAACACCAGATTATCCACATCTTGCAATTATACTGGATAAGGATGGAGGACACAATCTCCCACTGGCCCTTTGATTATTTCACTTAAAATTGTTGACCCAGCTCATGTACAGGGGCAGTTTGAAACAATGTCTATGCTTGGCCTGTTGGAATGTGTTGAGAATGGAAATTCCTCTAACTCGCATTTATACATTTCTTCTGGTCGTAAGATGCTCTTTTGTATTCAAGCCTGGCCTCAGAATGATAATGTAGCACTTGGGGATGAAGACACAGCCCAGCAGCCCAGCACTGGAGGCCAAGATGGAGAAGACCTGCACGGCCACCATGTATTTCCCCTTGGTGCTCAGGTAGGTGGGCAAGAAAGAGACCCAGACATTGCAGAAAACCAGCATGCTGAAGGTGATTAGTTTGGCTTCATTGAAGGCTCCAGGGAGATTCCTGGCCAGGAAAGCCATTGTGAAACAGATGGCAGCCAGGAAGCCCATGTAGCTGAGGGTGATGTAGAACATGAAAACAGAGCCTTCATTGCATTGCAGGATGATCTCTCCAGGCTGGGAATGAAAGTCTGAGTCACGGAATGGGGGATAAATTCCCAACCAGATGGAGCAAATCACAATTTGGACACTAGAACAAGAAAGGATGATGGAGTTGGCCAAGCTCTTCCCCAACCATCTCTTCACTCGGTTTCCTGGTTTTGTGGCCAGGAAAGCCAGCACCACTGTGATTGTCTTGGCCAAGAGAGAAGAAACGGCAACTGAGAAGATGATGCTGAAAACTGTTTGTCGGAGAAGGCAAGTGGCTTTCCTTGGTTGACCAATGAAGAGAAAAGGAGACAGGAAGCAAAGCATGAGGGAGACCAGGAGGATGTAAGAGAGGTCTCGGTTGTTGGCTTTCACAATAGGAGTTTCCTGATGTTTAAGGAATATGATTAAAACAAGGCCTGTGGCTAAGAACAAGAGTAGAGCAAATAACACAAGGATTATGCCCAAATGGTCTTCATAGGACAGGAAGATTATTCTTTTGGGGATACATTTGACTCGATTCTTGTTTGGATATTGTTCATCTGGGCAATTGGTGCATTTATCAGTATCTGAATAAAACAAAAAAGCAACATAAAAAAAAACATTCTGTACTTTCATAGTTCAAGAAATAACTTCTTAGGACAAGAACTGTTGCCAGCAACATTTTCTGAAAAGCAATGCTTAAAATCTCTACAGAAAGAAGGCAAAAAGAATAACATTTTCTGAAAAGAACAGACACAATTTTAGAGTTTTGCACATTGGAAGAAGTCCTGGAACCCGTATGATTTCTTGTGTAATTTGAAGAACCTATGTATTAGAGGTAAATAATAAATCAGTTAAATTTTTTAGATACTTTTCCTGGATCCTGCCAGATGACGCTTCTTAATATACTTGATTCTGGATTCCTATCTTTTGACATTGAATGAGCTATGAAAAAAAGTTGGTTCTGCAAATAATCAGGAATCCCAACTAAAAAGCCAAAGAGATTTCAATCTCCTATCTCTTCCTAGGCCCTCCCTCATGGTGTTTCTACTATTCCTCTCTCTAAGTAAGAAATTGTGCAATTTGAAGATAATAACAATAGTGCTTAGACTTATAAACCACTTCATGTGCTTTACAGACCTCTCTAAGCAGTTTAGAGTCTGCCTATCACCCCCATCACCCCCAACAATCTGGGTCCTCATTTGACCAACCTTGGAAGGATGGGAGGCTGATTCGACCCTGAGCCTATGAGAATTGAAGTGCCGAACTGCTAGCAAAAACAAAAACAACAACAACAATTGAGCTTCAATCTGTCTTTCAACTTGCACTTTCATGAGTGTTTCAGATGAATCCACTTCCACAAGGCCTGCCCTTTTCCTTGGTGTCTCCCACCTTCATGAATGGAGATGGTCCCCTCAGGACACGGAATACAGTCATAGCAGCAAGCAGGCTCTCCTTCTCGCTTCCGCTTGACAAACCCAGGATGACAACTTTCGACACATTGGGACTGAGGCAGAGACTAAGCAGAAAAAGAAGAAACAACAAAGAAAATACATTGGGACGAAGCATGCATGAAAATGGATGTAGACATTAACATTAGCCCAATAGTTCCTCAGCTTCACTTAGATAACTACGAAGTCATTGACTCATTCCAAACAGATTTAGGAGAGATAAATATTGGCAGATTGTTCATTTTCTCACTCCCCTTTGCTTTTGGCCTCTAACATTGAAATAAAGGATTTTTGTACTTAAGAAAGACTGGAGGGATGGAATTGAAAAGACTTCAGCCTTAAGTGACAACCAGTTTGGTTCCTCCCCTTAGCCTTATTCACATGCATTTCTCCATTCTTCACATAAATATGATTTTAGTACGATGATCTTGCATTAAATTTTGGAAAAGAAATTATTGTGAAAGATTTATTAGTTTTTATTATATTAGATTTATTAAATAAAATAATACTGTAATGAAGAAAGAAACTTTACAACAGTAGGATCTGGACAGGCTTCTTCTGGAGTATATAAAACATGGCAAAACTGCTTCCCTTTGAAAGTGATCCAAAACCATCCCCCAATTAAGTAGAAAGGGGGGGATCCATAAAAATTATGGCTTGATTTATTTGTGTGTTTCTTCCCTCAATTCATATGGTTCTCAATTAAGACTAAAACTGACTGCCTACTTTCTAGAACTGGGATGAGATGAGATACAGGAGAGGTCATGACAACTAGTCCCTCAAAAACGGATCTTTTCATCTTCCGCCAATGGGACAAGAGTAGGAGACTTGTGTTCAGCTCTGGATCTGGGTCTTTTTCTCCTGAAGAACTACAGTTGAGGGACACCAATTAGATCCATGGTCTAAAGAATAATCACCCAGCATCATTTGGGGGGTTCTACCAATTTGGCCAAACCAGTAAGTCCGAAGATCAGCTGAGAGCGAACCGGTTCACTCCGACCTTCAGGTGGGCTCATTTGCCCCCCCCCCCCAGGTTAAACTCCCCTATATTTCCTTGGTTTTTTTTAGCCTAACTGATTGGTGGGCAGAGGTGCCTCAGCTGTTTTCCTTTGAACTGCGCATGCACACTCAGTGTGTGTCATGCATGTCAGGTGCAGGTGCTCAGCAAACCGGTTATTAAAAGGGTAGGATCCCACCCCTGCCCAGCATCCAATAGTGGACATGACTGAATCAGATTAAAAGGATTTTCCTTATCATGGCATCTGAAGGAGACTTTTGTGAACAGCATTGAAGTCCTCACAAGCCATGTAACAAAAGTTTTTCTCTTCTCTACATTCAGTTCCCAGTGAAGGTCATCATCAGCCATGGTGACTAGAGTTCACCCACTTGAAATGGGTCAGAATCTTTACAAAAAAGGGAAAACGCAGCAATATTTGACCCACCTTGTTGAGCAGAGTTAGCCATGAAAGAGCAATTCTGTTAATAATAATACTCTCTCTTTCAATACTCCCCAGTTTTCTTTTCGTCAAATCCCCCTCAGGAGAAATCACAAAGAACTCAATGTCCATATCTGCAGCTATTTCTCCATTATGGTCCACGTAAAGATTCCAGTGGGAAAGATTGTAGAACTCATTCTTCTCCAGAAAGGGATGGAACTAGAATGGAAACATCCAGGAGTTTTAAAAGCAGAAACCTTCATCCCCACCTGGTATTTTCAGGTATAAATTTTTCTTGTACGTTTTTTTTAATGAGCCAACATGTTTAATTAGGACAGCAAGTATTACCACTAAGTTGTGAATGAGAAAGGTTCAGCAAAATTTGTCAATCATATATTGAAAATGGATGTATTGAGAAAATATAATAACCCTAAGTGCTATTGTTATACTACAGCAGGTATCAAATAAATTGAACAACAGCCAAAAAAAGAAGAAGAAATTATTTATAAACTTCTTGAAAATAAAGGTTGATTGCCCAAAAGCATGGATTTTTTTCAAGATGAAAGTTCCCAATATAATCTGCTCCCAGGAAAACCAAACAGGAAATATGACCACAGGAGCTAATCTACTTTATTGGAGTGCTATTAACAGAATCTTTCAAGACATGTTGATCTACAGAAGCTGAGGATCAGAAGTCAGGAAGCAACTTTTCTAATAGGGTTGCAACTGGAGAAGGGAAGGATAGAGCACTCTTCTAAAAACTGAAAAAATGTTACATAGAAGTTTAAGATGGTTAAACCAGAGTCTGGAACATGATAAAGTGAACTCAGTGAAGATACTCTGGCTTTATTAAAGAGAAAATAAATATCCTAAGAAGAGAAGCAGTTTTATAGCTTCACAAGTGAACCAGAGAAGTTCAGTCTCCCCTTCACTGGTTGGCTTAGTGCAGAGACTGAGAATATTTAACTGGGATTTCTGTAGAGAGGAGGGTTAGGCTATGATAGCTTGGTAATAGCTTAAGAATATAAAATGATGAATATAAAACAAAGGAATCCTTCAAATAGGGAAAGTCCCGTTTAAATCCTGGAGGAGGAGGAAATGTAATAACTTCTACTGGAAAAGAAGACTATTCATAACAAAAAATTTCAAACAATGTTTCAACACCAAGTCAGTCAGGAAGTGACCAGGTTATGTAGAAACGAGCCACCAAAATTACCAACTGGGCTGTCTATCTGTCCTTTTTTGCAGGAAGAAATTCCTGAGAATAATAAGATTAGAAAGTTTTTTTCCCTATCTTGCACTACATACAACAAATGTAATCCTGTACCAAAAAGGACAAATGTATTCAACCAAGTGTGATCTCTGGTCTTGTGAGAGAAGTCACATAGGTTGACAAGTTTTAAACAACAAAGGAAGGTTTTGTATAAGGTTCTGAGGTAACCTTTACTCAGAGTACTTGAAATGGACCTCTGTCCCAAGTGTGAAGGTCTCTATGTCTGCAGGAATAAACAGCTGAAAGTTGCCTTACTCATTCCAGCATGATTCATGAGCCCCTCACACTGGGGGAAATAGAACCCAGCAGAGACTCAGGCCATCAGTTTTTCTTGGGGTCTCCTTAAAATTTATAACAGTAAAATTCTACAGTGCTCACCACAAAACATAAATACAGGAATATTGTGAAAAGTGCAATCACCCTATTACAATTAGAAGTGTTCAATATCGAAATATATCTGGTACCAGATCCTTTGTAAATTATACCCCAAGCAACTAGACTAGTCAAATTTGTTGGCCTTTTGTAGCAGAACGAGGTTGATATGATTCCTTTCTTTTTCTAATGGATTCCTTCTCCATAGGAATTGAGTTTGTTGGATCCTTGTTGGGACCCCATACCTGCCATGGCTGCAGCTTTGGAGCCTCCAGTGTCTCTTGGGCCTCCTTCCTTCTCCTCCAGGACCTGGACGAATATGCAGCCTTCAAGACGTGAGCCAGAGTCATAAAGATACTGTAAACAGAGTCACTGTTTTCAATAATCATCCCACTCAATTCATCTTCTGTCTCCACTCGAGTTTTTTGGGTGCATCTTTTCCGGCCTTTGACAGAAAAAAGATGCTTTGGAAAAGAGCACTGAAAATTCTTCTTTTCATACTGGGAGTCTACAAAGGAAAAGGGTTCAAAAGCACCATATTCTGGGCTTATTTTATGCATAAATTCAAAGCTCCAAATACTATGGATGTATTTGTGATATCCAAGATGAGTCATTATATAGTTTTCCAAAGCCGTGGTGATCCAGATTTTCTCTCTAATGGGTCCTGACAAAATGTCAAGTGTTAGATGAAAAATATGAAATGTGCTTGAAACGATAATATTTTCTATGAAGTGAACAAAGACATTGACTTGTTTCCACTGAGAAAAGCTGGAATCTCTGAAGGGTGCTAGATGTCCAGTCATTGAGAATTGTTGTGATATAACGACACAAATTCCATTCCTGACAACCAAAGGAGGAAAAGTCCTTAGGAAGTTCTCTCCCTCCTCTGTGTCTGGAGCAAGGAGACCAATCAAGGTCCATCTGAAGTACAGGAGCACTCGGACAATTGCTGAATACTGAAACCGTTCTTTGAGGAGCATCCGGTGGAAAAAAGGGAATTTAGTTTTATCACTCAGAGTCTCTGAAGCCATTCTATGATTGATCTGGAAAAGCAAGGAAGAATACTACGTCATATTTGGAATCAACTTTGTTTTGATAAACATCTCAGAATAGTTTGTTGATTGGCCCTTGTTTAAAATATTAAACAGAGTATTAAGAAGACTTTATATAACAATGGAATACCCCAATCTAGGAACTACCAAACAAACTAAAGATAAACAGCCCACCAAAACCCTCTAAGACCATTCCCATCAGCGGTTACAGAGCAAGCCACTAGAAGATAAAATTGAGAGCATTCTCCACTCCTGTGTTTTACTGCAGTTTTATCAATTTTAATATTGTTAGCTGATCAGACTCACTTTACAGTCAGACAGGTGGCAAACAAATTTAATAAACAAACAAACAAACTGTTATTTTTTACTTTTTTCGCAAGTCTTAGTATTTTGAGCTTTAGCTTTCCTCACTTCCTTTACATGCTGAGACTATTTGCTGATATTCTGCCTTAGATATATGCCTTTCTTTCCACTTTTTATACTTGTCCCTTTTGTTTTACAATTTAACAAAGAGTTATTTATGCAACCATGCTGTTTTTATTTTGAGAACTGTTATTTTTCTTATTTCATTGGTATTGTGCTAGACTGGGCTTTTATAACCTCACTTTTCAAAGTTTCCCAAGTTTGGGTTATTTTCCCCTTCAGGATTCTCATACATGGAATCCTTCCCAATCTCTGTCTATGTTTATTGAAATTAGCTCTCTTAAAGTCCAAGACTCTAGTTTGGCTTTGTTCTATTGCTTCTGCTTGCATAATGTTGAAATCCAAAATTGCATGATCACTCCCCCCGACTCCAAAGTTCCTGTTGCATGAACATTTTCTATCATAGTGAGAATTAAGTCCAATATGGGTGAGCCATAGTTCCCTTCTATACTTTTAGAGAACCAAAATTGGCTGCTAGGTTTGGTAAGGACCTGTTTGATCTTCCACTTGGGGCAAAGTTTGCCTCCCAGTTGATGTCAGGGCAGTTAAAAGTCATCCATTACTATTGTGATGTGCTTCCTACATACCTTAGTTAACTGACTAGCAAAACGTCCATCTATTTCCTCACTTTGGTTGGGAGGCCTATAGTATACATCTATGGCAATGTCATTTTTCTCCCTTTTATATTAAGCCAAATGCATTCAAGACAGTTTTCATCATTATGTTCTATTTCTTAAAGATGAAGTTATTTCTTATATATAGTGCAACTCCACCTCCACTTTTATTTGGTCTGTTCCCTGTTCCTTTTATTCCTCTAGCTGTATATGCCATTTGTGGGTTTCATCCCACCAAGTTTCTGTAATGGCAACAATATCATATCTGCCCTCATTTACTTGAATTTGTAATTCACCCTATTCCTCATACTCTGTGTGTTAGTGTATAGACATTTGAGTCCTTTTTAATTGACTCTGTGTTTACTTTCTATACTTAACCTATTTTGTGCCTGAGTTCCCCTACTTCCTTACCACTTGTTTGATCAGTGCTCATGGTATAGCACACACTATCAAAAGCTATATTTTCCTTGACAGCAAGGTTGAGATTCTTAACATCTAGGTTCCAAGCACTGATCACCTTATTAGTTTTAGATTGCTTTAGAGGTGTTCTGTATCAATTAACATTCTGCCCCGTTGTTCAGTTTAAATGTTTCTCCAGAAAATCTATGAATTTAATGCCAAGTAACTCAATCCCTTTCTTTGATGGATATGAATCATCTCTTTCCCAATTATTTTCATGAATATGGCGTTTGTTCAGCATTATTAACATTTTTCTAAGATCATGTATAAAATGTGAGCTTTCTATCAGTGCTGCAGTTTCCTGTTGTCCAGGAGACCCTTTGATTAGACACGGAGCCTCTCCTCACCTTCACAAGTATGCAGCAGAAATCCCCAAAGCAATGGGGATGATATCATGAGAGGATATGACTGTTTTGATACATGCTCCCATCCTAATGTGTATCCCAGTTCCTACCTACAATGGACATAGCAATAGCACTTAGACTTATATACCACTTCACAGTGCTTTACAGCCCGCTCTAAGCGGTTTACAGTGTCACCCCCAACAATCTGGGTTCTCATTTTACGCACCTTGCAAGGATGGAAGGCTTAATCAACCTTGAGCTTGATGAGATTTGAACTGCCAAACTGCTGGCAGCAGGCAGTCAGCAGAAGTAGCCTGCAGTACAGTACCTCACTCATTCTACTATGTAAAGAAACACACACACAAACCTGTGGGACTTTGTAAGGGCATACTAATGTTGACATCTGAATGGAATTCTCCCTGTCAGCTGCATCAAGAAGAGCCAAAATGTTTTCCTTCCTTCCACAGCTGTAGTTGGGAACATTGGCTTCTCCAGTAGAGAGCATGTCCAGCAATACATCTGAAGTGCCAAATGTGCTCAAATAGTTGTCATGGATATTGTAGCCAAGAGTGAGATTGCACAGGAGCTGGCTATTCTTGTTGATCTCTTGAATGGTGAAAATAAAGCGTTCTATTCCTTTGTAAGTATAAGGGTCACTAGTGTAAAAAAATGATTGGGTTAATACAAGTATTATCAATAAAATACCTTTCCCCCCAATTTCATCCTCTTAATCAACACATGACTATACAGTCTGAAGCCAATACTGTTCCAAAAAAGAGGCAAATGATAGTCACCCATCAACATTTAATATTTGTAAAGGTTGAGAAAAGGGGAAGCAGATAAGAATCATAAACTCTATTATTTATAACAGCAGAGATTTTCATCAGCACAGTACCCAGTCTGCAAAATAATTCATTTTTTAAAGTACAACCATCATGAAAGGAAGAGGATATTTCATAAGCGACCCAGAAACGCTGTTCTAAAAACAATTCATCCTCTATTCCTGTAAGGATCAGGCATTGAACATCAGTGATGCAGTTATAAAAATATGGAAATAAGCTGGTCAGGGTCGAATACAACAATCATTACTTTAAACAAAAGTCAGTATTCAAATAATGAATTCTAGATTGGATGTGGAGAGGAAAATAATTTGGATTTCTTTCAGGTATTTGTTTCTGCTCCATCTTTGTATTTGTGTCTCTTCCCCTAAATAAGATAAAAGAGGAAAGTGATGGAAATCTGATCAATCAACAAAATCAATCAGTTCCTGAAATATAGGAGTAAGCAGAATAAGGAGAAAAGAATGAGAGTGTTAGAACTGCAGATGGAAGGAATACAATTTGATTACAATGAATAACTTACAAGACTGACTGACTATAAGGAAGTAGTTTGAAAAACAACATTTCCTGTTTTAGTGTTACTGCACTGGTGACCATACCGATAAGATGGTCTCCTGGCCTGTAGTAGCTCCATGGTCTTTCTCTATCCAGGTGCACCATATTCAGTGGGCATTTCATTCTAAGCTTCCCAGAGACTGTCTGGGACACAAGTAGCATGGAAAGGAGAAGCAGGAGGTCCATAATTCATGGAGGTGAATCAATCAACTGATTCCAAAGAAAAATTAGATGATTTCAAAGCACTCTCAGAAAATGGAATAAACAGGCACTTTCCTTATTCAAAGAGAAACAATTGGAGCTTCATCTGGGAGAGAGAGAAAGTTACATTCAGCAGCACAGCCCCTGCCTGAATCCTAAATCTTGTGCAAACCATTCAGCATGAGTAGAGGCTTATATCTTTGTCTCATGCAAGATCCATTCCACATTGCCTCAGTCTGACATCATATCAAAGGCAGACACTGGAAAAATAGCAGTAGACACCTCAAAGTCTGGGATTGTGATAATTATTGTGAGTGATAATTTGTACTCATGACCGCTTCCAGGTCTCCATGTATAGAGAGGCAGCTGGAGAAACGGATTTTTGTAAAATGTTGCAGATACATCCCTGGAGACACCCCTCTACAATGGTTGTCATCCTTCCTGTCAGGGCATGTCCAGAAAGTGATGCTGGAGGAATATGCTTCAATTCCCATGGAATTGACTTCTGCTGTCCTCCATTGTGGCCTATGGTCTTCAGAGAATGCTAGAGAAGGTCACCCAGAGCTATGCAGTCTGATAGTAGTCTAGGTTCTTGACCCTTAACTCTAGTACTCTCTAACACCATCTGCACCCTTGAACCCTGCTTAATGTTAAGAGCAAATCTTCTTTGTGATTTTCTTTTCTATGAGATGTATATTAAAAATAAATATATTTTTTGTATGAGAGCTGACTAAGAAGCAGAAAAGGGGCAGTCTGTAGACTGTATTCTTGAGTAAATAGGGAGAAATTTACAGGAAGGATAGAAATTGTTATCTTCCTTGACCCTCTGTTGTCCTTCAATGTTCATGGAAGACACTGAAATCCTTTATATTTTGAAGTTTCATAGTTTATTAAATAAAGAATAGGGGTGAAGTCTGCAGCTGAGATGGTGGTGGTGCACAAAGCATGGTTTATGGTACGACTGGATTTCTTGCCAGACTTACCAAGAAACTGGTTTAGGGATACATAGGGGCCCTTTCTCTGCTTCTATGGATGTACTAAGTGGGATGGGCCCCATTTGAGATCCCCATCTCTCAGGCTTTGTGTGACACCTCTCTCCACACACACAAGTGCTTTGAGGGGAAGTTGGGAGCCCTCAGTTTCTGGTTTATCTGGGTGATTTATTGCTGAGTTTACGTTTCTTACCTGGAGAACAGATGGAAATGAACTGTCACTTGCTATGTACAGCTTGACTTTGAATGGAGAACTGGGGGTTAGAGTGAGAGGAGAGAACTGAGGGGATAGGCAGGTCCATCCTGAAGGGAGGAACAGAGAAAGTGATAAAGTTTTCCCACTGTATGGCCTTCAACTTCTACTCTCAGGGTCTGGGCCTCCTGAGATGGGAGGAATTCCCCTTTTCGGTCAGATATGTGCCCTTGCCAATATGTAGGTTTTTTTCCCCAAGGGAGAGGAGGAATGGTGGCTGTTGTCATTTGTGGTTTTTTACGGTCCTTCAGGAGGCTGGACTTAGACCTGCTTCTTGTCTCAGTTTGGCGATGAGAATTTTCCCTCATCTAGTGAAGTCTATTGTGTGAATGGCACCCTTGGAGGAAGAAAAATGTCCCTGGTTATTTCAGTTACAAACTATTGTTCAGCTTGTCGCCACTAAATCAATGTACTTCAGGGTTCCAGTCATTCACTGACCCATCAGCCAACAGATTTGACTTCAGAAAACAAACTATAGTTAAAAGATACATATGTGAGTGCAGCCATTGGTGAATTGGCTAAGGGGATTCTATGGATATGAACCAGACCAGTTTGGTGTAGTGATTAAGGCACTGGGCGATCATAGCATCAAAGGCACTCACAGAATAAATCTCCATTATCACCAGAATAGTGATAATTATGATGAGAAGCAACATCTCATCTAGGGATCCTGAAGTTCATGCAAGTGGAAAATCACAAATACGTCCCAGGAAGTGTTTGTGTCCTTTCCATCAGAAGATATCCAGAAAGTGATGCTGGAGGGAAAGAGTTCAACATCTAGAAATTGACCTCTGCTATCCTTCATCCTGGCATTTTGTCTCCAGAGACTGCTGGGGATGGTCAAACAGAGTTGTGGAGTTTGGTTACACTCCATGTTGACAGCACAACTCTTAGAATTCATCATAGAATAATAGAGTTGGAAGGGACCTTGGAGGTCATTTCAAATACAGCTACTCATTGATATTTACTTCCCGATCCTTATAGAAATACAGGCTGACTTATTTTTAGAATTGGTTTCTGGGTCACTTTTGAAACATCCTCTTCCTTCTATGGTGGTTCCAGTTTAATAATTCAATTATTTTGAACCTTGGTTACTGGGCAGATAGAATATAGAATAACAGAGTTGGAAGGGACCTTGGAGGTCTTCTAGTCCAACCCCCTGCTTAGGCAAGAAACCCTACACCACTACAGTCAAATGGCTATCCAACATCTTCTGAAAAACTTCCAGTGTTGGAGCACCCACAAATTCTGGAGACAAATTGTTCCACAAATTGTTCTGTCAGGAAATTTCTCCTCAGTTCTAGGTTGCTTCTCTCCTTGATTAGTTTCCACCCACTGTTTCTTATCCTACCCTCGGGTACTTTGGATGGATACATATATACATCCGAACTAGATTGTTTTGTTTCTCTGTGTCATATAATATATGTTGATGCATGCATAATATTGCATGTATTTATTTTGTCATATTTATGTAGTGTCTATTGGAGGTGGTGACCTTTTGAGAGCTGTATGCAATAAAATTTCATTTTAATGTATGCTGATTAGTGTCCATTCAAAGTGACAACAAAGTGATCCACACAATCCAGGAAGGTCATCACTCATCTTCCCAATGTCTCAGATGAGGAGTGAAGAGTTCAAAACCCTTCAAAAAGCAGCACTGTGGTGGGCTTCTGTACCTCACAGGGAACCATGTCCATTTCCTTAGGAGACACCAACTCAAATTCCTTCCAGGTCACACCACTAGATGTTTCTTCAGGTATCTTGACCTTTCCTGCCCTGTTCAAAGCAAGTGTGAGCAATTTTATCATCCACAGAGCCTGAATAATCTTCCAACATGCCCAACAGTTGTTACAAGCTGCTCTCCCTAACCAATAAGGACCAGGTCCCTCTAAATATGGCTGCTGCATCAGCGGACACAATGAGTGTGGAAAAATATTGCTGTTTCATTACCCTTATCACTATGAGGCAATCCGCAATATGGGCCCTTACACATGTATGATCATATTCCTTTCATCTTTTCCTCCAATGTTTTCCAGACACCTTTCAGCTGTTTCATCTTCTGTAGCTTCTCTGTAAACCAAAAGTTCACCACAGCATTAGCAAAGGATGGAGGTGTGATCCAAGGCTCCATCCACCTGCCCATTCCAGGACTGAGGTCTTACCTGGATCAACAGATCCAACGAAAGCAACCTTGTTAGGCATCAACCTGGCATTCAAATGCAACAACTGGAAGCCAGAGCCACCAAACATCTGGTAGCCAGACACTGAGAGTAGAAGCCAAGGGCCATTCAATGGGGCGACCTTTGAGTAGCAGATCAATTGTCATAAAGTGCGACCCACATTCTACCTGTCAGAGTCAGGATGGTTCTACCTATCCTGTCAGTTTCCTCTCCCCCTCAAACCCCCAGTTAATTCTTATTGGCCAAGGTGAACAAATCAATGCTCATCCCTTCCAGATAATGAATTTTATTCCAAGACAAAAACCGACCCAGAGATATCAAGAACACGGGGACTCCCAAGCACACCTCCCAAGCACTTGGCAATCTTTGGGGGAAGAGGGGAATTCTCAAAAAATCTCACAGATGAGTCCACCAACTACATCTAATAAAAAAAGAAGAAGGTCCACAAGGTCCCCCTAAATCAGTTTCTCGGAGGGTGTGGCAAGAAATCATGTCTCATAATCTCCTACTTCCTCTGTTTGGTTGGGGAATCATAATTATGTGGATTATGCTGTGGGAATTGTCACCATAACAACTGTAGTCAGGACTTGGTTTATTTAATAAAATAATCGACTTCAGAATATAAAATTTCTTAGTCAAGTCTCATCCAAAAATTAATATTTCTAGAAAAGTTAGGGAATAAAATTTCACTTAGTTCACAAGTAATTTTAAAATAAACTCCAATTATGATTCATATATGGAGACCTAATAGAAAAGAAAATCACAAACAGGCCCATCTTTTACTATTAGAAAGGGTTTGAGGATATATTGATTACTTCCATGCTTTTGGAAGACAGGCAGCACTTGAGTTGAGTGCCCCCAACACAGAATGACAACAAATTACATCACCTTTCTTGATCTTCCACAAGAAAAGTTATCACATTGAAGGACAGCAGAAGTCAATTCCATGGATGTTGAACTATCTTCATCCAGCATCACTTTCTGGATAAGACCTGACAGGAAAGGACCACAATCACTACACAACAATATAGATATGCCCCCAAGGGTGTGATTTTTCTCTAAGGTCTTCTTCTCCAGCTACTCCTTTGAAAATGGAGTCCAGAAAAAATCTAGGGTCCACAGAGGAGAAGTTACTTCTCACTGTAATTTTCAAAATTCTGGTCTCTGGGACCTCTTCTGCTACTTCTCCAGGGACTGTCTTTGAGGTAAACATCAGACTGAAACAACATGGAAGGGATCTTGCATTAGGAAAGGATAAATGCCTCAGCCTCACACACAATGCATCACTGGTTAAGGTACAGGTATGGACTGTGTCTTTGAATGTATTTTCTCTCCTTTCCAGGTGAAGTTTGGTTCATCTCTGTCTGAATCCACAAAGTCTAGAATTTCTACATTATGAAGCTACTTTCAATTCATCTAACTCTTACTGTTCTTTCTTAGAAACAGGAGGGGAATGATTCAGACCCATGAAGTATGGACCTTCTACTTGTGGTTCTGTTGCTGCTGGTGTCCCAGCCTATCTCTGGAAAGCTTAGAATGAAGTGCCCACTAAATTCCAAGCAGCAGGATGAAAAAAAGCCATGGAGCTATTACAGTCCAGGAGACCATATCATTAGTATGATCAACACTGGAACAAAAATATTGCGTACAACAATGTTGTCTTTCAACGTGGAACCTCATTGTCAATTTGAGTTGTAAGTCTTTCACTGTGATGGAGTTTCATTCCCTCCACTTGCAGTTCTCTTCTTTTCTCTTATTTCACTGATACCTGTATGGTAGGACTTATCTTATTTCTTGAATTGTTTTGATTGCTGTCATTTTGTAGAAAAAATCTTGAATCCAAGATGAGAGAGATAAATAAACACCCTGAAGATCCAGATACCATAACTTTCCTGCTCTATTCCTTAGCTATACTCCAGTCCCAACTTTGGTTTAAAGTAGTTATTGAATAGATTGTACTTGCCTCTGACTAGCTCATGTCCATATTTTTACAACCTCTCATTCATATTCAATGCTTGATCCTTCTAGGAAGAGAGAATGATCATATTTTAGAATTGCTCTTCAGGGTCACATTTGAAAAAACCTCTTTCCATTATGATAGTTTCTATTTTAATGATTGAATAATTTTGAATCCTGGTTACTTGTCAGTTGAAAATGAGTTCTGCTACAAATAATTTGATTTGTGCTTCTGAACTTTAGTGGAAAGCTATCTCCATCTCCTCTCCCCAACACTCATTAAAAGAAATGCTGATGGGTAACTTTTGGATCGGCATTGGCTTAAGACTGAGAAGGCTTGTGGAGACAAAGAGCAATAAAATGAAAATAATAATATTTTGCTTTTTCTCTTAATGATGATGATGATAAACATGAACATTTTTGTGTTAGTTTACCTTATGATAAATATAGACTACTACGCAACATTTTTAATATTCAAGAGGTCAACAAGACTCCTCGGCTTCTGCATAATCTCAGCCTTGGCTACAGCATCCATGACAACTATGTAAACACACTTTTGACTTCAGATGCCTTGATGGACATGCTCTCTACAGGAGAAGCCAATGTTCCCAACTACAGCTGTGGAAGGAAGGACAACATTTTGGCTCTTGTTGATTCAGCTACTTATGACATCTCCATCCAGATGTCAACATTGGGAGACATTTACAAAGTCCCTCAGGTTTGTATGTCTACTTTCCTATAGGTAAACTTAACGGAGTGGTGGGTCAGTATGTGATACATCGCTTTGGAACTGAAGAACTGCTTTTCATCATGGGCATTATATGCATCAAGGTTAGGGATTGGGATCCAAAGTGATTAGGAGGTAAGGATCAAAGCAGTGATATCCTCTCATGACATTGTCATCATCATTGATTATGTTTTTTCTGCTGCACATTTGGAAATGAGAGGAGAGGCTCTGTGTTCAATTGAAGGGTCTTCTGTCCAAAAGGAAGATGGAGCAGAGATGGGACATCAACTTTTGTACATAATCTTAGCAAAAATATTATAATCCAAATGGATTATTTTACCTGTAGCTGATTAAAATCACATGTCTTATGAATTCATAGGTATCACTTTCATTAATCAACCACTTTATTTAAAAAAATTACAAGCAGATTAGCCAACATGTTAATTTTTTTTCACCCTAAAGCTATCTATGACAACATTCATTATAAATGGCTTGAAAAGCAATAAAGCTCCTGTGAAGGACTTTCTGAACTATTCAAAAAATTTCCCTAATACTTCTGTCCTCTATTGGCAGGTTCATTTACACATGAACCTGCCAATCTCTGTCTGTCTGTCTGTCTGTCCATACGTCCGTATGTACATCCATCATCTATCTATCTATCTATCTATCTATCTATCTATCTATCTATCTATCTATCTAAAAAACAGAATGAAACGTAATTTATTGACCTATTGGACTAATAGACATTGTGGCTAAAATATTTGATCAGATCCTCTTGAGATAGAGTTGAGAGTGGGTAGATGAACAAAGAATTCCTTGCTGAAGGAAAAGCAAGCTTTAGACAATGTCTTACCTAACCAAGAGCTCTTAGCATCTAGTCCTCAATGAAACTACATCTACATGGAGGGAAACATATAGTGAGGTAACTACGATTCTGTTTTAGGCCCAGTGCCCAATTATTGGTGGTCCATTAAATCTATGGAAACTGAAAGACTCCCCAAAATCTGTGTTTTAGAAGAGACAATTAAAGAAGAGACAATTCCAATGAAAGACTCCTTGAATTGTACAGCTGACAAATTATATTAGGAGGTGTGGTCTTCCTGTTTCTTGTGCAGCTGGAAAAGAAGCTAAAAGGTTTTCTGCCCAAAGAAATCAGATATTGGAGCAGAGAAAGATACAAACATGCTCAATAAGGATGGCACATTGAACTGAATGGTCCTCTGCAAATGTACATACAAATTGGCAAGTATCTTGATGCAGAAATGCCTGGATATCTTAAGGTGGTATTTACTCAACCAGGATGTGAGCTCTGGATACAAAGGTTAAATATGAAAGATTTAACCAAAGCCTTGTAATGAACACTCTTCTATTTGCTGAGTCCCTTAAATCTACAAAACACATCTATAATCTGAATATAAATTATATAAGAAAGAGATCAGTACCTTGGACTGCAGATTAGATCATTTAGAACCTAATAATAATATAAATATTTCCTGTTTGGTTGATATTTAAAAAATGCATTCAATATGGATCTTTATTTGAACAAAATATTTCATTGCACAAATGGATATGTGGATTGGAGATGTAGGGATGATAGAGAAATGATTCCTTGTTCTTTTCAGTTATTTTCTTTTGTAATCTTATTTTATACGTACAGTCTTGTTAATGTTACGTATTTTTATTCTTTATTTTTCATATGGGGTAATGGCTAATCAAGAATAAACTATTCTAATAAATTCATGATATTGTATTTCTTTAAAGCTAATTTTTGGGAATTGATCTGACCCCAAATATTACACAGCATTCTTCATTGTTTTTTCAGATCAATTTTGAATTCCTTTCAGATTTTTCTGCAGGATAAAAGTCAATTGCCCTATTATCACAGTTTCTTCCCCATAAAAGGAGTCCTCTACCCAGGAATTGTCCAAGTGCTCCTCCATTTCAGATGGACCCTGGTTGGTCTCTTTGCTCCAGACACAGAAAATGGAGATGATTTCATGAGGACTTTGGCTCCTTTGCTTGACAGGAATGGCATTTGTGTTGTTATATCACAACAATTCTCAACAACTCAAGTTACAGCACTCCAAGGCGATGCCCTCTCTAAGTGGAGACAAGTCAATGTCTATATTCATTACATAGAACATGGCGCTGCTTTGGAAAGAATTCTTCCTTTTCATAGTATACTTAGACATTTGCCCGGACCCATTGAAAGGAAAGTCTGGATCACAACACTCACTTCAGTATATCCATTGAATGGCCATACAGCTCTCAGATATGTGAATAGTATCTGGATTGTTAATTTTGAGAAAGAAGAGGGGAGAATAAAGGATGCCTTTAAACCCAGTTTCTTTGTGGAACCGCCCTTAGGGCATCCATCATTTCTCTGCTCTTTTTCAAAGCACGCATTGTCTGCCAAAGGCCGGAAAAGATGCACTGAGAATTCACCACTGGAGATCCAACAGAAGAAGGAATTCGTGTGGAATAGCCACCATTATTACAGTTCCATTGTGACTCTGGCCCATGCCTTGAATGCTGCATATTCCTCCTTATCCAGGAGGAAAAGGAAGGAGAGCAAAGGGAGTTTGGGGGCTTCAAGGCTGCAGCCATGGCAGGTAAGATGTCCTGACAAGGATCCAGTAATCTTAGTTCCTGTGTAGAAGAATTAAAAAGGAGAAGGAGGGGAACCGTATCAACCTACTTGTGTTAACAGGACTACAACAAGTTTGGCCAATCTAATCGCTAAAGCCAGGGAAGGTTTCAAATATTTTTTACTACTGCTTCAGTGGGCATGGCTTGATGGGGAGGCATGTGACTGAGTGGGCATGGCCAGCTTGACGTCACTCATGCACACTCGGTCACATGACCTGCCCTACCAAGCCACTCTCAGTGAAACAGTGGCAAAAAGTTTTGGCGGGATGGGGGGGGCAGAAGCTCTTTGCTGTCTTTTTTTTTTTTTTTGTGCCGTAGAGCATGAGATCAGGGCAGCATGCTGCTCTGAGAAGCCGCACTCGGACGTCTTCCTCCTGCGCTCAGCAGCTGAAGCGCTCCAGGTGCAGCATGTGCTGCAGGGCCAGGAAGCACTGCTGGTGCTTGGCCAGGTTCAGGGATAAGGCGTGCAGGCAGCCCAGCCAAAAGGTCCATGCAGGGCTCCAGCAGCAGCAAAGCACAGCACAAGGGGCAGAAACCCCGAACCCAGTGGGGTCATGCAGCTCCAGCAGCAGCAGCGCCCGGCCGCCTGGGATCGGGCTCACCGCTGATACTTGCGCACATTGCCCGCTGCCATATCTACTTTGGCAACTGGGTGCCCATCCCTGCCCTGCCCCTCTCTGCACAGAAGGGGCCCTTCGCTGTCCTGCTTGGGAGACAAGAAACAAAATGCACAGGTTCAGTGTATGTGGCACCTTGCTCAATAGTAGTAATTGTGAGAAGTATAGTGGAGTCCTAGTGGACAACCATTTAAATCTGTGCCAGCAGCATGCAGCAGCTGCCAAAAAGCCAACACAGTTCTAGGCTGCATAAACAGAGGGATAGAGTCAAGATCAAGTGAAGTGTTAATATCACTTTATAATGCCTTGATGAGGCCACACTTGGAATACTGCATCCAGTTTTTGTTGCCATGATATAAAAAAGATGTGGAGACTCTAGAAAGAGTGTGGAGAAGAGCAAAAAAGATGATTAGGGGACTGGAGGCTAAAACATATGAAGAACAGTTGCAGGAACTGGGTATGTGTAATTTAATGAAAATAGGACAAGAAGCAATGGGTGGAAACTAATCAAGAAGAGAAGCAACTTAGAACTAAGGAGAAATTTCCTGACAATAAATAAGTGGAAGAACTTCCCTCCAGAAGTTGTGAATGGTAGTTTTTAAGATGTTGGATAACCATTTGTCTGAAGTGGTGTAGGGTTTCCTGCCTAAGGAGGGGGTTGGACTAAAAGACCTCCAAGGTCCCTTCCAACTCTGTTGTTCTGTTCTGTTCTGTTCTGTTCTGTTCTGTTCCATGCCATTCTGTTCTGTTCTATTCTATTTCATTCCATTCTATATTCTATTCTGCTTCAGTAGACCAGCATGGCTCTTCTCCTCCTTCTTGACTTTCCTCTAGGCTAAAAACAGCCCCTCCTTGGCTTCATAGCTGCGAAGCTGATCCCATTTTTCTGAAATATTGTTTTCCAAGTGTGGTGTCTGCAAGGGACAGTGGGGGTCTCCCTTCCCCCTAAAATAAAACATTCACTTCCTGAGATTCTTATAGATGCTTTTGTTTTCTTTCCATGAACAAACTCTTCTGACTTAGTTTGCAATCAACTATTTTGATTTCATCAACCTAAGCCTATCACAAATATTTTTGTCAATGATGATATCCTCCATCGTTCTTGCTTTGCATTTCATTTTTCTTCTTCAATGTGGAAGACTTTGTACTTGCTTTTCCTCTTAAATTCCATCTATTTTCTTTAGCTCTTATGTTATATCACCAGCAGTTCCACAATCTGTTAAAAATGTGTAATCAGAAAAGCAGGGGGAGCCCATAACTACATAAAGAGAGAAACTCAGGTAGGATCCACCCTAAATTCTCAGGTTGTAAGAAGAGAAGGTGGGGCATTTGTACCTCCAGACATGCATGGTGGCCTTGCTCCAAAAGATGAGCAGCATATAAATTTGATGATGATGATGACATAGACAGACAGGCAGACAGACAACTAATGTTCTCTTAATGTAGCCATGAAGTACAATGAGGTCATCTGGATATATTTATAATGTGGTCTACCTGGGAGAAGATTAGCCTGACTATTTTCTTGACAAATCTATGCTTATGACAAGCACCTGTTGTTGTTAAGGAATTTATGAATATTCCCATTCTTTGTGCAGTTTATTGATGACCTGCTTTAGAAGATTTCTTATAATTAACATTTTGTCAATCATATTGTTTTGAAAACACATTGTGTCAATGTATGATTGACAAATTTTATTGAACCTTTCTTTTTCTTTTTTGAAGATAGTGGTTAAACCTGTTCCTACAACTAAGGATATTTGCAAGTTATACCTCTGTAAAAGAAAGAGATAAATGATAACAAAAGGATAATTTACCAGGATTACTACTTTTGAAATGCCTGGATGTTCCCATTCTAGTTCCATCCTTTTCTGGAGAAGAATGAGTTTTTCAATACTTCTGAATACAAAGTGTACTTGGACCAAAATGGAGATTTAAAGGCTGATCTGAATATGTTTACCTGGATGCTTCTCTGCAAAAAACAACAACCGGGGAAAAAAACTGGTGATTGTTGAAAAGCAGAGAGTTATTATCAATGAAGATTATATGTCATGGCTAAAGTTGCACAATGGGGTAGGGAGAATATTTGGTGTGTTTTTTTTCTATTTTCCAAAAGGTTCTGACCCATTTAATCAGCCTGAGTACCCTGGCTCAGTGCTGAAACGGAGAAGCTGCGTGAAAATGGTAAGAGAGGGCCAACCCCTCAAGTGCTAGGGATTGTGATCCACTTCTTCCTTGTCTTCAAATAGCAAACAAGAAGGCAAATTGGTTGACAAAGTTGAATCAAGAGTGGAGAGAGGTCCTTTTGGTTCCACTTGGGAATAAGCTTTGGAAATCAGAATCACCTTTTCCTGGTTAGGACCAGTGTCCGAAAGAAGGGAAGGGCAAGACGTTTCAAAGAAACCCAGACATGACTAGAGTTATCTATTCCAATCTTTCATCCTACTGGGATAATGTAATTGGCCTTCTGCTCTTATGAAGGGGGTCCAAGATTATTATTTTTTTGACATGGAGTCAAAATGACTCGATTGCTGAATTATAACACCCTGACCCAGAAAACTGAAACACTGAAACATGATTTTGACTCAAAGAAAAGCCTTTCCTGATATCTGAAAAAACGAGGGACAAATTAAAAGGAAATGTTGCTTAGATTTGGACTATGGCTTCTAAGAAGGCACATCATTTAAAACCCTTTGAATGCAATTATTTATCTTGATTGTTAGCTATTTGTGTCTACAAATTTGTTCTTCCAAGCCAGTTGCTGTTACCTAATTGTAGTTGTTCTTGTCTTGGATACCTAGCTGGGCCTTAGAAATTCCCTCACACAACTCATATGTTCTGCAGCAAAAGATTCCTGACTTACACTTTCTGAAGGACATGTCCTCATGACTTCACCTCATTTCATTATAGTTCTAGAAACTCAGCAGTCACTTTTATTTCAAGAGTATGCCAGCATGTCAGGATGGTTAATGCTAATGTATTTTCTTTGGCATTCCTTGTTTTTCTACTTAGCCTTTTCCTCAGTCCCAATGTGTGGAAAAATGCCATCCTGGATTTGTCAAGCAGAAGCGAGAAGGAGAACCATTTTGCTGCTACGACTGTGTTCCTTGTCCGGAGGGGACCATCTCCACTCAGGAAGGTGAGGGTCACCAAAGAAAAGGGAAGGCCTTGAGGAAGTGGGTTCATCCAGGGCAATTTTCATAAAAGTGAATAAGGGAAGATTGAAACAATCTTGTCTCTCGACAGCGACACAATTTATTGTTCCCTCTGGACTGTGGCCAGGTTCTTAACTGTTGCCTATTTGTGAAAATAAACAAACATCAGTTGGGAGTCATTCTGTCTTTTATGACTCTCAACTGATTATTTGTTTATTTTCACAAATACGCAGCATTTAAGACTCTGGAAACAGCCCTGATCGAGCGATCAATGGTGTCAATGTCGAGAGACAAGATTGTTTCAATCTTCTGTTTGGGGCGGGTCTTCCTTTCCTCTGGGAATTGTGTCTAGCCTTTCACGGACAAATCTCCCTTGGAATAGGAACAATGGAAACATTTTGTACATAAAGTCTATAGTAGAATAGTAAATAGATCAAAATTCACCATATTTGGCATTTCTGCCCATCTGGATCAAAAAGGAAAAATAGCCATAGATCACGCGTGTCAGACTTGATTATGTCATGTGACGTATCATAACCTGTCGCAACGTTTTTTGCCTTTGTGGAGCTGGGGTGGGTGTGATCTGCAGGTGATGCATCCGGCCTATAGGCCTCCAGTTTGACAACCCTGCCACTGATGGATGGGAAAATCCATGACGTATACTGTACAATACAATACAATAGCAGAGCTGGAAGGGACTTTGGAGGTCTTCTAGTCCAACCCCCTGCCTAGGCAGGAAACCCAATACCAGATTTCAGACAAATAGCTATCCAACATCTTCTTAAAGAGTTCCAGTGTTGGGGCATTCACAACTTCTGGAGGCAAGCTGTTCCACTGATTAATTGTTCTCCCTGTCAGGAAATGTCTCCTCAGTTCTAAGTTGTTTCTCTCCTTGATTAGTTTCCACCCATTGCTTCTTGTTCTACCCCTCAGGTGCCTTGGAGAATAGTTTGAGTCCCTCTTCTTTGTGGAAGCCTCTGAGATACGGAACACTGCTATCATCTCTCCCCTGGTTCTTATTTTCATTAAACTAGACATACCCAGTTCCTGCAACCGTTCTTCATATGTTTTAGTCTCCAGTCCCCTAATCATCTTCGTTGCTCTTCTCTACCCTCTTTCTAGAGTCTCCACATTTTCTTTACATCGTGGCAACAAAAACTGAATGCAGTATTCCAAGTGTGGACTTATCAAGGCATTATAAAGTGGTATTAACACTTCACATGATCTTGATTCTATCCCTCTTTTGATGCAGCCTAGAACTGTGTTGCCTTTTTTTGGCAGCTGCTGCACAAGGCTGGCTCATATTTAAATGGTTGTCCACTAGGACTCCAAGATCCCTTTCACAATTACTACTGTTGAGCAAGGTACCACCTACACTGTACCTGTGCATTTCGTTTTTGTTGCCTAAATGTAGAACCTTACTCTTTTCACCATTGAATTTCATTTTATTAGATAGTGCCCAATGTTCAAGTTTGTCAAGATCATTCTGGATCTTTAGCTATCTTCCTGAGTGTTGGCTATTCCTGCCAGCTTGGTGTCATCTGCAAATTTTGATGAGTTCCCCATTTATTCCCTCATCCAAATCATTGATGTAGATGTTGAAGAGTACTGGGCCCAAAACAGAGCCTTGGGATACTCCACTGCATACCTCCCTCCATGTAGAGGACTACATGTTGAGTGTGGTTCGCCATCTGGTGGTGATGCTGTCCAACCCACATTCTTCTACTTTATAATAATATAATAATAAATTTATTAGCCGCTCCCTTTCCAAACAGGACTCGGGGCGGCGTACAATAGAGCATATAAAACATAAAACACATGTACAAAACACATAAACACACATATATACAAAGACATACATGCATGGAGGAGGGTAACAAATTACATCACATAGACAATTAAAAATCACCATTAAAATGCCCCAATTGTAAAAACACCATTTAAAATTTAAAATTTAAAAGAACTGTCAGGAGGAGTAAGAAAAAATTTACGGTTGAGCCAGGCCAGATAGTTGAAAGAGGTGGGTCTTCAGCTGTACACGGAAGGAGCGGAGATCGGAAGTAATCCTGATGTCACGGGGGAGGTCATTCCACAGGGCTGGGCCCATCACAGAGAAGGCTCTGCTCCTGAGTGTCGCCCCCCGACACTGTTTAGCGGACGGCACCCGGAGAAGTCCCTCTAGTAGTAGGTTATGGTCTACCTTATCAAATGCCTTACTGAAGTCCAAGTAAACTATATCAACAGCATTCCTCTGGCCACTAATTTTGTCACTTTGTCAAAGAATGCAATGAGATTAGTCTGGCATGATCTGTTTTTGACAAACCCATGTTGGCTTTTGGCTATTACTTTGTTTGTTTCTATGTGTTCGCTAATTCGTTGCTTGATTATCTTTTCCAGAATCTTTCCTGGCATTGAGGTCAGGCTGATAGGTCTGTAGTTTCCTGGATCTTTTTTTCCCCTTTTTTTGAAGATGGGAACCACATCAGCTCTTTTCCAGTCCTCTGGTAGTTCCCCGGTGCTCCAGGATCTCTGAAAGATATAGTTCAGTGGTTCTGATATCTCATCTGCCGGTTCCTTCAGAACCCTGGGGTGTAATCCATCTGGTCCTGGTGATTTGAACTCGTCTAGGGTAGACAGGTGCTCACTTACCATTTTCTTCCCTATTTCAACTTGTGTTCCTAATCTGATTTTTTTTTTTTTGAAGAATTTTATTGGTTTTTACAAATATTTATAGGAAAGGAAAAGGTAAATAGGTACAAGAAAATTTTGACAGCTACATCGTGCGAAGGGTAGAAATCCCCCCGAATCTCACAACTTTTACAGAAAAAAAAGAATCAAAAATTAAGAAATAAACCTTGGCAGCTTTTTGTTTTGCATTATATCAACAATATGTTCAATCATCTTTTATGTCACTTCCAACAATTACATTATAACAACAATTGCAATAATGTTTCAAACTCATTTTTGTGACCTGAGTCTTTTCACACTATTGCTTCCTCCCCCCTGTCTTCTGGCAGAGCCATGGCCCCTCCCCCCATCATATATTGTGTACTGTCCCCCTGTTCCATCCCTAATCTGAATTTTGTGGTGCTCTTTTTGATAGGTTGGACTGTTTTATCCTTTTGTGTAAAGACAGATGCAAAACATGAGTTAAATAGTTCTGCTTTCTCCCTGTTGCTTGTCACCTTCTTGCCACTTTCTCCCCTTTACATACAAAGTAAATCCCATACAGCCGAAATGATCCAGACCGTTCCAATTGTGGCTTTTGTGTGAAAGTTTCGGTTATCTTCTATGTAATGATTATTCCTATTATGAAGGAATTCCTTACTTGCTTAGTTCGATTTATTTGTTTTGAAGTAGGGAGGCCGTGAAGCTGGCCATTTGGCAGCCAAGAACAATCTTTTGTGTTATGACACTTTTTGACTGTTTTAGACATGCGAATGTTCAGCCAGAGAGGTTGCCAAACATTGCAGAACCTCCATCAACTGTACCCCTCTCCAGCGGCGGGCTTCAAAAATTTTAGCAAGGGGTTTTCTGCCCAGTTGCTGAGTGGGTGTGCCAATGGTGGGCATGGCCTAGTCAGCATCCTGCACCATGGGAGGAGGCATTTTTGCCCTCCCCGGGATCTGGAGGCTGCTCTTGAGCCTCTGGGAAGGCGAAAACGGCCTCCCCAGGCTCCAGAGGCCCTCTGGAGGCTGGAAATGGGCCCATTTCTGGCCTTCCTGGATTTCCAATAGTCCTGTTTCTCACCCTCCCTGAGCCTCCATGCACACACTCCACTTACCTGCATCCTTCAAGGGGCTGTGTGAAGATTCCTGCCCCTCTCCCAAAATGTCAATTCCTGACAATTCAGGTTCTTCTTGCTATTTTTCAGTCATGCCTTCTATGGTCAGATCTGCATTTGCTAAATTTCCCTTACTGAATCATTGGTTTCAGAGGGCCTGGGGGTTGGCAAACACATTTCTGTGTGAGGTCCATTTGTGACCTGGCCTGATTCATCAACCAACTTCAGGGAGATGGGATTTTATTTATTTTCCTATGTTCAATACTGAGGTAACCAGTCCCTCAGTAGAACCACCAGAAAGTTTCCCTCACTGATGAGGGTGAATATAGAGAGTGAACAGGGGTTCAAGGTTTTCTTGAAATTTGAGAGGAAAAAGTAAACATTATTTTCTGTTATCCCAGATACTGAAAAATGTACCAACTGCCCAGATGATCAATATTCAACTGAGAACCGACTCCGATGTATCTCTAAACGAATAAACTTCCTGGCCTATGCGGAACATCTGGTCATTATATTGGTTTCTTTTGCCCTAGTCTTGTTCCTAACCACTGGCCTTGTTTTAATTGCATTCATTAAATACCGAGAAACACCCATTGTCAAAGCCAACAACCGGGATCTCTCCTACATCCTCCTGGTCTCCCTCCTGCTTTGCTTCTTGTCTCCATTTCTCTTCATTGGACAACCAAGAAAAGCCACCTGTCTTCTCCGACAAACAGTGTTCAGCATTGTCTTCTCAGTAGCTGTGTCTTCTTTGTTAACAAAAACGATCACAGTGGTATTGGCTTTCCTGGCAACAAAACCAGGAAACCGAATGAAAAGATGGTTGGGGAAGAGCTTGGCTAATTCCATCATCCTTTCTTGTTCTGGTGTTCAGTTTTTCATTTGTGTCCTTTGGCTGGGAGTTTTTCCCGCATTCCCTGACTCTGACCTGCACTCCCAGCCTGGAGAGATCATCCTTCAATGCAATGAAGGTTCTGTCACAATGTTTTATGTTGTCCTTGGCTACATGGGTTTCCTAGCTGCTGTTTGCTTCACAGTGGCTTTCCTGGCCAGGAACTTACCTGGGGCCTTCAATGAAGCCAAGCTAATCACCTTCAGCATGCTGGTCTTCTGCAGTGTCTGGATCTCCTTCCTGCCCACCTACCTGAGCACCAAAGGGAAATACATGGTGGCTGTGCAGGTCTTCTCTATCTTGGCCTCTGGTGCTGGGCTTCTGGGCTGCATCTTCTTCCCCAAGTGCTATATTATCCTCCTGAGACCAGATCTAAACACTAAGGAACACTTAGTGATAAAAATTGGAAACTGATAATGAAATTGTTTCTTAGATTCATATCATTTCATTTCTTATTGCAATTATTATTGGTTTGTATGCTTCCTTTGCATGTGTTCCCTCACAATTGGACTTATTTGAAACCAAATGAAATAAAAATATGAAGAGTGTGCAATTAATTAAACAAAAATCCAAAATAATCTCAAACATGAAATAAATGAATTAATAATTAATATTTGTGTTTGTCCTCCTTTTCCTCAGAACACTCAGATTAGCTAATATTTGTGTTAAATAATATATCAAGAGAAGGCAAATAGGAGCCATATCCTGGGCTTTGGAAAACTCTCATCTTGTCAGACAACTTCAAAGTTAGTTAGAAATATCTCAACATCATCTCTTTAACAGTTTGAATTGGTCTTTTTAATACCACTGAGGTTTGGGTAGTGCCCTAACTGACATTGATGCTCCTTCTCTTTCTTGGGATGTGCCCTTTCTCAGTAATTAGTTGAACTCCAAATCAAGTTCAATCCTCGTCATGGCTTCCTCTCTCTCAGCTTCCAGTTTCTTGGAAGGAGATGCTCAGCAGTCTTCTTGACTTCTGGTGAGGAGTGTTCTTTAGCAGACACTTTTATAACCTGAGCTTTCCTGACAAGGTTTGCCTAACATTTCTCTTTGCTCCTTCTCAACCAACTAATTAAGCCCGCAGTACTGATCATCCCAAAGGTGCTTTTTTTTTTTTCAGGAGGCAACTGGACTTTCTTGCTTTTTTTCTTTTGAAGATGTTTCGCACTTTTCATCCAAGAAGCTTCTTCAGCTCTGAAAGAATAGTAGAGAATGGAAGGAATTATATTACTTGTAGATAGCTGGTCATTTGTATTCTTTAGAGGGTTGGATGCTCTGGACCCAGTGCCGAGTCTGTTATTGTGTGCCTATGGAAGTTTCAGATTCATATATTGGACTCAGAGGCTGCTAATCTTGCAAAATCTAGATGACTGGTACCAAAAACTAGCATTGTAAGTAAAGTGGAATGGCTACCATGACCTATGGTAATATGGTTGCAATAAGCTGCACTCATAACTGTACACAGCACCTCATGGTGGACCAGTAATAACTTCAAGTAACCCACAAGGGGAGGCCCATGTAAAGCACATTTCAATAATTCTTCCATGAAGAATTACATTCATAGCATATTTTACTTTTCTATGATGAAAAATCAAATTACAAAGCATGGTTGGTATTTGAAGTTTAATTTTTTTAATGGGACACTATGTAGAGACCTCCTTCCTGTTTTCCTACACCAACAATGCCTTTCAGGTGAAAGGCTGGAGATGGTGCAGACAGAGAGAAGAACTGGAAGCTCTCACAGAAGATGAGATAGATCTAATACTGACTGAGGGCGACTATTTCATTTGCAACACAATCTGGGCTGTGGCAGGGCCTTCAATGCAGCTTCTTTATCCAGTTCCAGAAGGACATTTAAAGGTGGTACAAACTTGAAAACTCCCAAGATGAAGGTGTGGCAGGTATTCATTTTCTATTGCACAGCCCTCTGTAGCAGTTGGGAATCAATGTTACAATTGTAAGAACCATGCAACTATTCTGACAATAGTTTTATTGTATTGTGAAAAAAACAATCAAATTAAATTCTAATTTTCCATTGCTCTCTTTTCTGCAATTTTCATTTCCAATTCCTTTTTACAAGCTTCTTGGTAATTTCCCCCCTCCCCCCCTCTATCTTCCTGGACACTTTCCTTTATAATGAGGACCCTTATCATATGACACAAAGTCTCATGTATGTTGTGCTGTGTATGTTGAGCTCTCCAACCACTCTGACCCTCTCACTTCCTGGGGTGCTCTTCTAGCCCAGATCAGCCTTTACCCAGAGTGGATCTTTTTTTTTGAAAATATTACAGGAATCCCTTTGATTCCTTCCCGTCCCACCACTTCAAAAGTCTCAGTAGAATCACAGATAACAAAGGATCTCATCAAGCAGCAGCATATGGAGAAGTCTTTTTGGGCCAAGAAGCTAAGGTCCAGTGAGAAGATGAAGAGTTGGCCTGGTAAAAAGTCACCAGATGAAGAATGTTCCATAAAATATTTTCATAGGTGTTCCATAAAATTGGGAGGAGATGACCTCAACTGGTACATGAGATCATATTTCAAATATGAAGTTCTGGGGTCTTTTCTCCATACCAAGTGACCCATCTCCACCTCAATGCAGAGCTTCATAAACACAACCTACTATTGAAGCAAAGGCCCCCATAGCCATTCTCAAAATGAGCAAACATTTTTTTTCCTCTTCCTATCTGCCCATTGACCTGTACACCAGTTTTTTAATGGCACTGTTTCTGTGTGGGGCATCTGATTTCACTTTGGCCTCATTGGCAGGATTCCTTCTGCGTCCTTGTGCACAACACCCTTTCCTCTAAGGTGTTAACGTTGGGCCTCCTGAGTTCACCCTGGATGTTTCCTTTGCTTTGGTTGCTTCCCATTGGTTTTCCAAGCTTTGCATGGAAGGAAGAGATAAAGAACATCCTTCACTCTCATTTCCCACATCATTCATGGTCCTTCTAACAAGATTTTTATTCTATATTCCTCATAGAGATCTTTCATGCCAGCTCAAATGGATGAGTCTTACGAAAGAGCTTTCTATGTCCTGTGTAACATTGGCCATTATCTCTTCCATTCCAGCTTCATCCTTTCCTTCGAACCTCTCAGTTTTATAATAATTCCACAGATGGGGTACATTTGGATGAGAATGGAGAGCTGGTAGCAGACCTGGACATTGTGAACATGGTGGTTTTCTCCAATTTCTCTATTAACAAAGTGGCTGTTGGGAGGCTACAAAGAAGGAGATCCCTGGATTTCAAGTTCATGATGAACCAGAATGCTATTGGAAAGGTGGAAATGGGGAACAAGGTAGGGAAAAGACTTTATCTGCTCTTTATGAAGTCTTTCCAAGATGATTGGAGAATTGGAGCAGGGACAGACTTTGGATGTCATGTCAGTTCTCCCAGAGAGGAAATATCTTCCTATTAGATTTCAGGTACATATGAGAAAAAACCTATCCTTAATTATTCCAGTTAACTGTTTATCAAAGTTCTACAAGGAAGCTGGATTGATATCATAGGACAAAAGTGATTGTTTTTTTTCAAAGAAAAAATCCATTCAACTTTCTTTTCAGTAGGTACATTGAGAATTTAAACTAAAAATGTAGTGGGATAAACTTTGGAAGAGATGGTAAATAGACAAACAGCAAGCAACCACATCAGTTTGAGTAGTTCTAAGTTTTTTGTAGTCTTCGGATTTAGCAAAGCTAAACCTTGAATTGGAATCTCCAAACTTTTTCTTAGGAAATAAAATAATTCATGTTGTGGAAGTTATTTTTCTCCCTCTTTCTGGCCAGCCCTTCCCTCCTTCCAGATGTGTGGAAAGCTGCCCTCCTGGATTCATGAAGGTGGCTCAAGAAGGGAAGCCCATCTGCTGCTACCATTGTCGTCCTTGTGCAGAAGGAACCATTTCCACCCATGGAAGGTTTGTGACAGCAGGAGAAAGGAGCAGACTTTGGGGTGGATCAAATCCTGAGATTTTCTATGAACATGCATTTTGGAAGGCGGTTCCAGCTCTTTAAGTCTTGATCAAGATATGCATTTATATCATAGTGAAAGAAAATATCCTGGAGACTAATCTGGTATAAAGGTGAAGGAAACAGTGATACAGATCATGAATAAAGATATTGAATATGCCTCCAGTATTGTGAGAAAGATGAAATCTCTTGCTTTTTATCTTTTACATCTTCAAATTACTATTTACTTCATCGGTCTGAATAGCGAGTGTTTTCAGATTCCAGAATATAATGATGGAACTTTGATTGGATCTTCAAAAAGGATTGAGTCAGATCCTTGCAAGTGTCCTGAGAAGACTTTATAATGTAATAACACTTCTGACTGCTCTCTCTGTTCTGGTTCCTTTTTTTTGGTCACCTCAAGAGATTCCTGGGTTTGTATCTCTTGAGGCTGACATTCACAGGTTCTGCTGGAGGCTGAGTCCTGGCAATAATAGAGTGCAGTGTACAATAGTGTAATAGTGTAGAGTTGGAGAGGAGAGGAGAGGGAGAAATCATGAGTTGGGACTGAGCCAAACTTCCTCTGTGACCTTAGGGAAGATGATCCCTTTCTGCTTATATAAAAAGAGGAATGCATTTTGATCTCTTCACTCTATATCTAACTCATCTTAAGGAGAACTTGAGATGTTGGGAGAAAGTCCAGGCTTCTGTCAGCCTGACATTACTGGAATCAGCCTGATTAATCTGTTTCAAGAAGCTGTCATAAGGGGATTGATTTCTTGTTATGTTCTTAGTGATTTCCTAATATAGTGATTAGGAGACCAAGGGACTTTCCAGAAGGGGATTTTGTTGGGCTGGAAACTGTTTGTCAAGTTGCCAGAAGATTGTATAACATGAACTTCTTTAGGGATGGCACTCTTCAGATCTGTCAGAACAATCTCTTTCTATCTTTCATGATCCTGAGAATCTTTTCTTAAGCGTATAACAATTGTATTTTGCAATAAATCGTTTTTTATTGTTCATGGTCTCTGTCAGGCATGCCTCCTTCAATATCCAAGAAAGAAAAACCTCACTCTGCAACTCCATTTGAATAGAGATAAAGTCTTTTTTAGATATGAAGTGAAAGCAACAAAAAGGAAAGCAAGATCTGAGCCAGAAAGGCGGGAACATGTACATATCAAACGCTTACCCAGAACCCTCCCCCCCAATTCCCCAACCCAGTGTCCAATCTGCAACTCCCTAAAGTGTCATGTGTTGCATCTTCAAACAGTCTCAACAGGTTGGTATGCAATTTACAGTTGGCTTCGACAGGACTCCAAACATCAGCCACCAGCATGCTACAGAAATGGTGAGAACACAAGACTCCTCCAGTACAATATAATTCCCTTCCCCAATACCACACAAGGGGGGTTGGAGCGAGTGATGTTTATCAGATTGCTTCTATGTAGGCTTCTGCCGCATCTGTTAGAGCTTTCTTCAATTTTCCCATCCTTTCTTTAGTGTGTCCATCCATTCATTCAGAGACATGGAGGAGGGAGGTTCTCTAGGCAGCTCAGGCACGGGAACAAATTCCATGCCACTATTAATCTGGAAAGGAGTAAATCCAGTGCTACTGTGGACCACGTCGTTTACCCTCACCACTTCGGCGAAGGGTAACAAGTCCGACTAGTTGTCTGCTGATAGTCCTACATAACATCGGAGTATTGTTACACCACCGCATTGGCCCTCTCTGTAGATGCAGTTTATGCTGGGATGAACCTCTGAGCTCAGTTTTTGTGAAGACCCAATGGACCTCAGAATGTCTCCAGAACTTGGCTGTGAACTGAACTCCACAGTCTTCTGATCCCCTTGGGCACTTTGTGCAAGCGATAAATGTGTTTCACCATTTTCGCTAATCTTTTTGTGGACGGCAACTCTGAGCAAGCGATGAAGTGCGTCTGCTTGGAAACCAAATCAATAACTGTCCAGATTACTCTATTCCCACTGCTGTCTGGGAGTCCGACGATGAAGTCCATTGTGACCTCTTCCCATGGTCGGTTAGGACTGGCCACCCATTGTAATAGTCCAGTGGTTTCATTGTTGTGCAAGTAGCACAGCTTTTTATGTAATCTTCCACTTCCGATTTCATCTTTGGCTACCAAAATCTGATGCCTGGCGAGGTGGAGAATTTTTAGGAATCCAAAGTGGCTTCTAGTTTTGCATCATCGCTTTGTTGTAAGACTTCCATCCTCAAACCCGCAGGGACGTACAGTTTGGACCCCTTCCAGGCTAATCCATTTTCCATCGTTAGGATATCCCTGGATTAAGTTAATTCAGTTGAGCCACTGGTCTCTTGGGTATAGTGCCAATTTCATAGCTGTCGTCAGCTTTCGGGTACTTGGAGGTTGACTTGGAAGGTGAAGGGATGGATGGGTGCACTCACCATTGGGTCATCTTTGCCATTTTTCTCCTCTGAGGCCTCCCCCATTGGTAGGACTTTTCATCACAGTATGTTGGGGATCCTCTTCCAGAGGTTGTTGGCCCAGATGACTCTTTTCTGGTGGCATCTGGGGCCTTCTCTTTACTGTCGTGGCAGTTGGTGTTCAATTCCCTATGTTGTCATTTTGGTGTTCCTAATTTTGTGGTGCTGCTTTTGATAGCATGTGTCAGGCCTGTAGTTATGTTTTCTTTAGGATCTTTGGCCTGCAACACTTTCTATTATTTTCCTATGCTGTTTCATTAGTGTTTAGTATGTTGGAGGGGGGAACAGAAAGGAGTAGGATTGTGGAATGTTTTGTTGTCATTCTTTCTAGAAGCTCAAGGTCATCTTTTGTCTCTGCACCTCGACACCTGACCGGAAGTAGAGGGATGTAGATGCCAGCTGGGATGATGATTGGAACATGTCTGGAATTATGGGTGTGGGGATAGATCATGAACTTTCAACTGGGTGGAATTTCAGGAAGAGAATCAGAGTTGGAATTCCACAGAGGTGCTAACATGCCTGTATGATTAAATTGGAACTTTAAGGATGATTCTGCCTTGATCTCTGATTGATTTCATGCATGGTATTTAGAACGCTGACAGCACGTTTGTGGCATTGAGACTGGAGCCAAGCACTCTGATGCTCTGTGGCCAAGTTGACAGAAACGGTGGCATTTTATTGCCCCCCCCTCCGAGGGATGGAACCCAGTTGCAGCTCTAAACTTAGGAACCACCTCATCACATTGTTCTGCTATCCATCCTGCAGCTTCCCGCTCATTCATCACTTCTTCCATTGTCGAAAACTCCTCTCTGTAGGAAGGTGGGGTAAGAACCTGTTGGGGCATTGCAGGGAGACTGGAACCAGTGGGTCTCAAGTCCCTGGTTTGGCCACTGCCCAGTTATCTGCCATGGTGCCATTGCTGAGAGGAAGGGCAGGTGCCCACTGGCATCCCTTCCATCCATGACCTGGGTTTAAGACCCATCCCAAGATTGCCTGATTCACAGGTTGCAGTTCCACCAATGATGCCTGGCTAGGGGGTTTATGTGCCAAGGCCCCCTCTGCTGGCTTAGAGTATTTTCCCATGTTGGTTGCCAAGCAGGTGTCCACTATTCATCTATTCCATCCATGACCTGGGAAGAAAACCCAATTTGGTGGTGCTCGATTCACAAGCTGCAATCCTATTTCCAGAGTGGCTGGCTAGTGAAAGATGCTGGCCAAATCCCTTCTTGCATGGCCCAGCTCATTTATCACTTCGGAAGGAGTGCTTATCTCTTTGGTTTGAAACTGATTTTTGAGCACTGCCCCCTAGAGTCGAGAATGACTAGCACCTATGTGTGAGGGGAACCTTTACCTTTACCTTCAGGAGTTCATTACTTGCTTTGGGTCCTACATCTGATTTCCCCAAGCACTAGAATACTGAACAATAGAAGGTACCAGAGAGTAGAGGAATTTTCCCTTTTTAAAGAAAAAAAATATTTGTTTCCACTGCCAACCATAAGAGGTCACACTCTCTGATAAGGTGAGGATTTCCCCCTCAATCCTCTTCTGGTTCCTCAGAGGGCTGGAGAGGAAGAATGGGGGAAACAAGGAGAGCAAAGTGGGCAGTAGCTGCTTCCCTACAGCTGGGTCTCTTCAGAACTGAAGGAGCTCAGAGGAGGTGAGCGTTCGGCCTTAAGGACACCTTTTCCATTATTATAGGGTGGTAGATATTGATATTGAACACTAGAGGGTAACCAGGGAATCAAGAGGGATTTTTTTCAAAAAAAAATCTTCCTCTGATAAGAAGCAGAGGTCACATACCAACCACAGATCTTTATTTATCCTCCCCCCTAAGAAACTGGCAATGATGGACAGGCTAGGTAATGCTAGGACAATCACACAGGTGACAAGGGACGAAGATACTTGGATGCCAATCCTCTGAGAAAGGCACAGTCTATGAAGGTCTCTGCTACAGACGATTCCTCACCAGAAGGCAGAAAGTCTGTTCAGCACCTCAGCCCAGATAAGCTGGAGTGGGAGGCTAAGAGAGAGGAACCGACGAAAAGGGTGAAAGTTGATCTGGAGCTTAACTGAAGGGAGATTGATGAGAAAGAGCATCAAACCCAAATAGAGCTCTGGAAGTTGAAACACTTCATCATCCACACTAACCCTTCTCCTCCCAATAGAACCAGACCTTGGGGGAATTGAAGTACCAATTCTGAAAGAACCATGAAGGAGATGAGGTTGAGACACTCCTAACTAACTCTGAAGATACCTACCAAGCTGAAAGCAGTCCAAAGCCCAGGACATGGTTCATATGTCTCCTCTCTTAAAGGATTGCTTAAGTCAAATATTGGCTACCTTGTGTGCTGAAGAAAAGGAGGGCTACCAATTGTTTTAAAATACAAATATTAATGGTTAACTTATTTTATTGTTTGATTAATAATAATAATAATAATAATAATAATAATAATAATAATAATAATATTTTGATTAAAATAACTACTTTTTGTCTCCTTCAGTTTTGAATAACATCAGTTTTCAAACAGAGGCAAATGAAGCATAAAAACCAACAACTGCAATCAAAAATTAAATGTTATAATCAAAGAACCAATTTCAAAATCATCTCCCTGCTTTTATCATTAGTTGTTCCTTTGTGTTTAGATCTGGTCTCAGGAGGATAATGTAGCACTTGGGGAAGAAGATGCAGCCCAACAGCCCAGCACCAGAGGCCAAGATGGAGAAGACCTGCACGGCTACCATGTATTTCCCTTTGGTGCTCAGGTAGGTGGGCAGGAAGGAGATCCACACACTGCAGAAGACCAACATGCTGAAAGTGATCAGCTTGGCTTCATTGAAGGCCCCAGGCAGGTTCCTGGCCAAGAAAGCCACTGTGAAGCAATGACAGCTAGGAAACCCATGTAGCCAGGACAACATAAAACATGGTGACGGAGCCTTCGTTGCATTGAAGGATGATCTCTCCAGGCTGGGAGTCCAGGTCAGAGTCTGGGAATGGGGGAGATACCTCCCAGCCACATGGCACAGATGAAAATTTGGAGAGCAGAACAAGAAAGGATGATGGAGTTGGCTAAGCTCTTCCCCAACCATCTTCTCATCCTGTTCCCTGGTTTTGAGGCCAGGAAGGCCAGCACCACTGTGATTGTTTTGGCCAACACAGAAGACACAGCTACTGAGAAGACAATGCTGAACATTGTTTGTCTGAGAAGACAGGTGGCTGTCCTTGGTTGCCCAATGAAGAAAAAGGGGGACAAAAAGGAAAGCAGGAGAGAGATCAGGAGGACGAAGGAAAGATCTCGGTTGTTGGCTTTGACAATGGGAGTTTTTAAGGATTGAAGGAATAGGATTAAAATGAACACTGTGGTTAGGAACAAGAGTAGGGCAAAGGAGATGAGGATGATGCCCAGATGTTCTTCATAGGACAGGAAGATGATTCTTTTTGGGATACATTGAATTCGGTTCTTGATTGGATATTGATCATCTGGGCACTTGGTGCATTTTTCAGTATCTAAGAAAACAAAGCAATATTTCTTTTATAGTATTTTCACATTTCAATAAAACCTTTGAGTGAGATGCGATACTGAAAGATGGGAAAGCCTTAGTAAATTGAATATACACTCCAAACAAAAAATCCCCAGTGTATAAAACTATAAAAACAAGAACAAGAAGAAAATAAATTTTAAAGAAGAAATATCTGGTGGCACAAACCCACTTCTCTGAGGTAATCCTCCAGATTCTTATCTTTCACTGACTTTAGTTTGAGTTAGTTAGTTAGTTAGTTAGTTAGTTAGTTAGTTAGTTAGTTAGTTAGTTTTAATTTTAATTTTTGACAGATGCAAGACATATTTTTCTACCAGGAATATCTAAACTCAGTTACTGATGATTGATCCACCAACTATGCTCTCAATCAATTGCTGTAAAAATCCTGGACACAGGGTAAAAGTTGTCTAACATGGTTGGATCCATGGAGAGCCTCTTGAGAAGGGTTGTAACACTGCCTACTTCAGGGAGATTATACAGCCTCTTCCAGTTTAAAAATCACTTGACTACCCTGGATTAGGGAGTATCTCCAAGCTGTAAAGGCCTTCTAGAAAAACCCCTGAAAATGTGATTCTGTCAACAGCCGTGGGAATCACCTGGTAACAGAGCCCTGTATGCTGGTTGTATAGTTGGTAGCATCTTCATGCATTCCTCTCTTGCTTTCTTGGAGTTTATTTCTCATTGTTTTAATTTTTAATTATTGCTTTAATTGTATGCCAACAAGAGTCTCTTTGTGTGAAATAGACAGCCATATAAATTTGATAAATAAATTTGAAAATAAAAATATCTTAAGAAAGATTAATTCATGAAATAATTCAAGAAGAGGAACTGAATCCATTTTCTAGATTTGGGCAACAATTTTAAATGGAGAATGAGTTCAACATTAGTATCAATGGATATTAAGTAGATTGATCTTTTATTAGTTCTCCCCCCCCCCCTGTTCTTTTTAATCCTAACACAGTATATTAGATTTTTTTTCCCTTTCAAAAGCAGGACTATATTCCTTTTTATTGGTGTTATAACTGTTTGTATCTCAATATTTAACAATATAAGAAAATTGGAAAGATAAGAAAAAGTGGGAAGGAAATATCCATGTGATGGTTTTATGATGAGACATCTGTCTGATTTTCATTGTTCCTTAAACTCAAAATCTCTCCCTCAATTGTTCCTTCTAATTAGATATTTCATCTTATTAGGATTTATGATCTTAATAAAGATTAATTGATAAAATGTATGATTGATGTATCTTTTGGCCTGTAATATAAAGTTGGTTTGGGTGAGCAAAGCCCTTTGAAACTAAAAACCATTCCTCAAATTACAAAGAATTCATAGAAAGATCTATCTAAGAAGGATAAATATGGAAGGATACATTCAAATTGGCAAATAAAAGACAGATTTCCTAACCAATTCACAACATCCTTTTCCTACCTCATCCTTCATAATCTCTTTCTTATCTCACCCATTATGGAAGGAATTGGACACCATGAAAATTTAAGAACAAAACCATCAAAATTTCATTTCTCTTTAAAATGCATGCACCTTCCTGAGTGGAGATGGTCCCCTCCGGACAAGGAACGCAGTCATAGCAGCAAACTGGCTCTCCTTCTCGAGCCTTCCTGACAAATCCAGGCTGACATTTTTCCACACATTTGGACTGAGGCAGAGACTGAGAAGAGAAAGAAGAAATACCAAAGGAAATATGTTGAGGTTCATCATTCATGTAAGATGGAAGTAGACATGAACTTTATCCAAGAAGTCTCTGGGCTTCACTTAGGCCGATATTGAAACTTCTCTGGATGCCTCATTTAGTTCTCCTTTTTCTTGGGAATGGTAGCAAAAAATGTACCTTTCTACTTAACAAAGTCTGAAGGGATGAAATTGAGAAAAGATTTAAAACAAGCTAACAATGGAATTCAGATGCATCTCTCATTTAGTTCCTCAAGAATAAATGCATTTTTTCTTCCACTTCGCTCAAAATGGTAGCAACAATTATGGCCATGGTTTATTCCGAACCGAGGGTAAAAAACCATCCCTGGTGGCCCATTGCCAATCACATATTTATGGCTGCCCCTATCATTTAGATCACCCAAAGGTTTGGCTCACTCACCAGTTCTTTCCGGCGCAATTGGGGATTGGCACTTATCAGGTAGGAAACCCTGAGCTCTAATTAACAAAGTCTGAAGGGATTGAAAATGCTGAGAAAATTTTTTCCCCTCTGTGCAAAGTCAAATGACAACAGGCTGGGATCCTCCCAGCAGTGGAATTAACATACATTCCTTCTATTCTTCATATAAGTATGATTTTGAAATAAGATATAGGTCATCAAAGAAATGTACCTTTGACTTGGCCAAGTAATGACCACCAAGCCCCGGTATGCCATAGCCCACAGAACCAGTAAAAAATTTTATTAAAATGTTTATTTTAAAGTAAACACTAAAGGTTTATTAAATTTTATTCCATTGGAATTAAATAAAACTGTGATGAAGAAAGAAACATCTGACCAGTAGGATCTGGAAAGGTTTTTTTTCTGGAAGAAATATTGCAAAGTTCCTTCCCTTTGAAAGAAATCCAAAACTCTCCCCCACTTAAAATACACAGGAAAAACTCCGTACAAACAAGGACTGACAACTTTAAAGGATACACTCTTAATTTCTATATTTATTTGTTCAATTTATATGGCGACCATGCTGCTGAACTAAAGCTAAAACTGATTGACTAGTTTCTAAAACTATAGTGCCCTCTTAAAAGCCAAAGCTCAAATTTCCTTTGAAATTGTCCCTTATTTCTTCTGATATTAGGATTCTTTTGCACCAAAGTGAGTCTTGAGTACTTCAGTTTCCAAGCCATTATCATGGTAAAATGGGTAGCAAATAAATGTAATCAATTAATGGATAAATAAGCTCACAACAGACCAGTCATTATTATTTCATGTAAACTGAAAGCTTTGGACCTCCTTCCTAAATCCCACTATCCCAGTGGGGTTAAAGAGAGACAAGTATAACTATGGTCTCAGATCATTAAAAAATGGCACAGATGATGGGTCTGCAAACTTAGGAGACCCTGACTCTAACCAGGCAATGAAGGATTCAATCAAGATCCTGTGAGGTACTAATACCACTCTATAAAGCCTTAGTAAGACCACACCTAGAACATTGCATCCAGTTTTGGTCACCACACAATAAAAAAATATTGAGACTCTAGAAAGAGGGCAGAGAAGAGCAACCAAGATGATTAGAGGACTGGAGGCTAAAACATACAATGAACAGTTGCAGGAACTGGGCATGGCTAGTCTAGTGAATAGACGGATCATATTTGAGTGGCTGAATAGAGAGGAGGGAGTCAAGCTATTTTCCAAAGCACCGGAAGGCCAGACAAGGAATAATGGATGGAAACTGAACAAGGAGAGATTCAACCTGGAAATAAGGAGAAATTTTCTGACAGTGAGAGCAATCAACCAATGGAACAGAAGTTGCCTTCAGAAGTTGTGGGAGCTTCATCACTGGAGATTTTCAAGACGAGGCTGGACTGCCATCTGTTATAAATGGTGGAGGGTTTCCTACTTTAGAGGGGGGTTGGACTAGATGACCTACATGGTCTTTTCCAACTCTGTTATTCTGTTATTTTCCAATTGGACCAACAGAACTTCCATCCAATCTTGACTCCGTTTCATTGGATTCAATCCAAACCTGAAGTCAGGCTCTGGTTAATAGAATTGCCTTCATCCCTAATATTTGAAGACAGGGAACAAGTGAACCTGAAGCTATTAATCTGAAGTTCCTCCGCACATGATTTCTCTCAACAGTTTCAGGATGATGAATTTCAAAAGAGACATTGACAATGATTTGTGTCCTAAATAATAATCACCCCAAATCTCATTTTGGATATAGGTGAATCAGCATTATAGCAGCTTATAATAGCTTCAGAATTGTAGCATCTGAAGGATACTTTGGTCAAAAGAACTGAAGGCCCCTCGATCTATCTAATATAATTATGGATGTTTTACTCCGCACATTAAATTCTCAATGCAGGATACCCACTTTTTTGACTAGGTTTTCCCCACTTGAAAAGGGTCCTAATTCTTTGGAAAAATGAAGAGAAGACATCAATATTTTCCCCACCTTGTTGAGCAACTGCAGCTGTGACAAAGCATCTTGGTTGATTTTAAGTCGCTGCCTTTCAAACCTCCCCAAATGCTTGTTGATGGGATCCTCCTTGGGAAGAATCACCCTACTAACAATCCACAGATCTGCTGCTACGTCTCCATTTTGATCCAAGTACAATTTCAACAGGGAAAGATTGTACAATTCCTTCTTCTTTAGAAATGAATGGAACTAAAATGGAAACATCCAGGAATATAAAAAGCAGAAATCTTGTTTTTCTTTCAATCTCACATGATATTTTCACATTTGAATCTTCCTTCTGTGGTTGATTAACTTCTAAATATTGTGAGTTGGGAGAACAAGTGTTGCCACTTCTTCAAAAGTCAAGAACAAAGGTTCAATAATGGTTCTCAATCATTTAGTATATTGACCGAAAGTATAGAGAGAAGATATATGTCAACCTTGAAGTGAACCTGACTAAGGCCATCTTTTTGGCTTCATGGTTGCCACAAGGCAGAAGAGGTGAGAGGGAGGAGGGAAATTAGATAGTTGGGGTTTTGCCTCAAAACCAAAAAAGGTTTCCTGTGGGAACCAAGGACATTCCAACAGGTGGCTTAGAGAGGAGGAGTGGAGTAACAAAGCAACCCACAGCACCTTTATTGGACAATGTGACTGATGACTTGGGGGGGCAGGAGGAACTTTCATTTTTTTAATTAGGTGAAAACTGTGGGACCTTTCAGAGTTGGCTTTTACCATTGTGTCAATATGATGTATCCAATGAACTGTTCTTTGAGGAATCTCTCTGCCTTGGAGTTCAACTTTCAATGGGTTCATTACTTGAAACACTGACAATATAATTGACTAAAATCTTCAATCATAGGGTACATTTTAGAAAAGGTCACAAATCAATTGAAGAAAAAACACAAATAATTAGAGTATTCATAAACTCCTTGGAAACAACAGGGTGATTAGCAGAAAGCAGGGATTTGTTAAGAGGCTAATCTTCATTCAAGTATCGTAGGGGAGGGGGGGGGGGAATGACCAGTTGAACTAATTCTACTTTATTGTAAGACTATATTAACAATGGGAAGGTCCAAATCATTTAATGAACTCTTTTGATGGTCAAAATTAGGGAGGAACTTATCTGAGTTTCTTTTTCTGCCTGTTATTCAGCTGCTGGTTTCCTCCCCCACATCTTATCCAATCCTTCCCTATGCAGCATCTCTTTCTCTCGTACTCCAAATTCATTCCTACATATCATCACACTTCCTTATTAAACTGTTTGAATGCTGGTGGTATAACTTTGATTTTAGTAAAGAATCAACAAAATCCTTCCTGATGGGGTGAATGGGGATCTTCTTAATTGAGCATTGGGTGGAATGATAATTAAGTGGACATTACTGTATTTAAAATTGTACTCAAATAAATTTTAATGTTACTGATAAAATTGGGGAGTTATAAAAAACAATTGGACCTTGGTCATTATTTCCTTGATATTTTCATTGAAAAGGGAAGTAGATAAATCATGATTTGTGATGCAGAAATATAAGTTATTTTGATCTCCTTTAAAAATTCACAGTTCAAGAATATAAATGTATGATTTTGAAATAGAGAGATGTGCGTATGTAAAATCCAGTTGGAAACTAATTTTGAGCTCCTAGGGCTTGATATATCATTGCATTTTGTGTAACACAAATGAATGGCGGCCACAATCTACATCTTTCTTTTAAGATTTCATTTGTACTTTTTCTAATATTATTCTGTATCTACAGTGGTTGCTGATTATAATAAAGTAATAGTAATGTTTTAATGATTTGATAATAATCATATTACTAATTTGATAATGTCATGAATCACACAGTGGATTCATACCAGGTCTCCTAACAGGCACCACACTTGGAGAAGACATTGCACAGAATTTTCATCCGCTTTAGGCAAGGACAAAGATGGGGAGGAAGAGATCATTTTTTAGCCTTAAGGAAAAAGACCAAGGAGAAGAGCCATGTTGATTAACAGGAGCTTAAAATCAGAAGGAGTTTAGGAGCACTTTTTCAAATATAGAAAAGATCTTGGTTGTAGGAGGGAAAACACGGCTCTCTTCCAATAAGTACAATAAGATTTTATACAGGAGCTTAAGATCTTAAACAACTAAGCTCAGAGGGGCCCAAAGACCCTGACAGGAATTTATAGTTTGATGGATCCTTGTTGGGACCCCTTACCTTCCATGGATGCAGCACTGGAGTCCCCAATCTCTCTTCTCCCTTCTTTCTTCTCCTCTGGGATTGGGATGCAGCATTTAGGGCATGGGCCAGAATCTTAATGGCACTGTAAGCAGAGCAGTCATTTGGGATCCGCATCCTATTCTCTTTCTCTTGGGTCTCCACTTGTGCTTTCTGGGTGCATCTTCTTCGGCCTTTGACAGAAAAGACGTGTTTTGAAACAGAGCAGTGAAAACACTCATTTTGAAATTCACGTTTTACAAAGAAAGAAACTTTATAGGCATCATCTCTTTGCCATTGAGGAGGAAAGGTCCAAATACTATGGACGTATTTGAGACGCTTGTCCTTTGTTATAAAATGTACTCCAACCATTGTCGTGATCCAGACTTTCCCTTCAATGGGTCCTGGCAAAGTTTCAAATATTGAATGGAAAGGAAGAATTCTGTCAAAGGGGAACTCATATTCCATGAAGTGAACAAGGACATTGACTTGTCTCCACTTAGAGAGGGCATCCCTGAGGGTTGCTGTGTGTCCAGTCGCTGAGAAATGTTGTGATATAACAACACAAATTTTATTCTTGACAAGCATAGGAGTAAAAATTCTCATGAAATGCTCTCCCTTCTCTGTGTCTGGAGCAAAGAGACCAATCAAGGTCCATTCAAAATGGAGGAGCAGTGGGACAATTGCTGGGTATTGAAATCCTTCTGTGGGGAGCACTGGATGGAAAAAAGGGAAATGACTTTTATCATTTAGAGCCTCTGAAGCAATTTTATCACTGATCTGAAAAAAGGAATGAAGAATTCTGTGTTCTATTTGGGGTTTATCAAGTCAAAATTTTTAGCTTTTAATAAACTCAGCTTTTTTCTCATGCACATATCAGAACAGTTTATTGTTGATTTGTCACTAAGCCATATCAAGATACAGAATATAAAACACAAAATTGTTCTGGATTCTTTTTTTAGTTTTTTGTTCAATTGCATAAAGACAGAGAGACCACAGTTCCTAATACGATTTGCAACAATTCAAGAACTTTTTAATTGAAAATTATTTGTTCTAACATATTTTTTTTGGACTGTGTCTCTATCCATACCATTAATTTTATAAAAAATAATTATATGCCTTAATTTTATAAATTGTAGAAATTTCCAATTCAGCTTGAAGTCAGCAGCAGAAGTCCCTTTATCTACCCGCAAGATACTTCTCAGGTGATGTAATCAAATTTGTTCACGTAGTGGTATAAATTAAATCCCAAAGTTCAGCTCAATATAAATGCATGGTGGTAACTTTGGCCTTTTGTACTTTAATAATTCGGGTTAACAAGGGTGCATAGCTATGATTTTTTAAAATTCTTTTAACAGTGCTTTCCCTTTTGTCTAAATGAGCTCCTTTGATGTTGAGGGAGCCAAGATCCAGTCACAGAGAAAAATACCCAGGTAAGGAAAGGTGTGAACTTGCTTTATTGGCTCATCATCGAATAGCCCTAGATGGCAATATATCATTTTTCAAAGACCCTAACTTTTGATTTTGACTTATCAATAATCAGATAATTCTTGTGAGAATAAGAGCCAAGTCTTCTTAACAATATATGAAACCCAAATGTCATATTGGCAGCACCCTTGTGTTAATTTCTGGTGGGGATCAGTCCTACTTCTCAGGCTCCATTGAGCCCAAATCACACTCTCTAACAAATTTTTGTTTTTAAAACCTTTTATGATGAATTTGATCATGAGCATTTCAGGGGTCATGAGAAGATATGTTTCTTTGGATCATTGTTCCCCCCTCACTGTATATCCCAATCCCTAGTCATGACACCTACAAATGACATGGTGAAAAGCAGTTCTTGAATTCCATAAAGAAGACATGGCTGGATCTATTCCTCACAAACCAACACCCCACTTACTTTATCAAATACAGAAATGCAAACACACAAACCTGTGGGACTTTGTAGAGGCCTGCTAACGTTGACATCTGGATGGAGATGTTCTCAAGAGCTCCATCAAGAAGAGCCAAAAGGTTGTCCTTCCTGCCACAGCTGTAGTTGGGAACATTGGCTTCTCCATTAGAGAGAACATCCAGCAAGGCATTTGAAGTTCTGAGTGTGTTTGAATAGTTGTCATGGATGTTGTAGCCAAGTGTGAGATTGTGCAGGAGTTGGGGGCTTTTGTTAACCATTTCAATATTGAAAATCATTCTTTCTGTTACATAAATAATAGGACTGTAAAACCATGCTCATGTTAATATTAGGATCAACAGCAAAAACTAAATACTTATCTCTATTTTTTCTCCACAAGCTAACTGAGACTTAAGCCAATATTGATCCAAAACCTGAGGTAAATTATAGTGACCCATCACCGTTCAATATTTCTGAATATTGAGAAGATTGGATAGAGATAGACTTTCAAAATGATTAAAAATCAGACATACACTAAAAAAACAAAAACAAATCAGGCATACACCATTATTTGTAGAAGTACTAATTTTCAACAGCCAAGTAAAAGTTGGCAGAATCACCAAAGTAGAACAATCATAAATAGAAGAGATTTTTTGATGAGAGATCCAGAAAACTTGTTCTAAAAGCAAGTTATCCCTATAAAAATCAGGCACAGAATATCAGTGAGAGGTTATAAAAATATAGAAATGAGCTGGGCAGGAGAAACTGCAACAATCACTCCTTTCAACAAAACTCAGTACAGTTCACTTATAAGTCAACTCTCCTCCATGCACATATGTATATGTCTCTGTTCTTTTTGTATATATGTTTGTCTTATGTGCATTTTTATCCGTTTTGATTGTACGCCGCCCCGAGTCCTTCGGGAGAGGGTTGCGGCTAATCAAATAAAATTATTGATTATTGATTGAGGAGAAGCTCTGGTCACAGCCATAATTAGTTCTACAACTTTGATCACAATCCAATTTAGTTGTGGCCTGAACCTAACCAAAATTAATGCACAATTATTTCAAGGGCCACATGTGGATCACTTTTCTTTGTAAACAAACAACGGGATATTTGGCGCTTACAAAAGAAACCCGATTTGGTCATGGTCAGAAGCGTTTGTGACCAGAGGTTCTACTGTATTCAAGTCATGAATTTAGGATTAAACAGGGAGAGTAAAATAATGTGGACTCTTTTCAGGTTTTATTTTCCTTATATTTGGATTTGAGCCTCCTCCATATAATAAAACAAAAAAGTGAGAGTCTGTGGAAATCAAAAGGAAATTAGTCAGGTTCTGCATTACAGGAATAAGTAAAATAAGAAAAAAAAAGAGAGTGTTAGAACTTCAAATGGAGGGAATGAAACTCCATCACAGTGAATGACTTACTCCCGCATCTGAATAGAAGGAGCCACATTGAAAGGAAATGTTGTATGTCTTGTGTCTGATGCAGAAACAACTATACCAATGAGAAGATCTCCTGGCCTATAATAGCTCCATGGCTTTCCTCCATCCTGGTTTTCCAAATTTAGCGGGCACTTCATTCTCAGTTTCCCAGAGATAGGCTGGGACACCGGCAGCACCAGAAGCAGAAGCAGGAGGTCCATATTTCATAGGACTGAATCAATCTCCTTCCTGTTTCTAAAGAAGAATTGAAGCACTCTCACAGGATGGAGTATCCAGTGCCTTTTCTGATTCTAACAGAGAGAAACCAAGATTCCCTTGGAAGAGAGAGAAAGTACATTCAAGAGGACAGCTCCTGCCTGTCCCATAACTTGAGCCACAGAGAGCATAACCTGTGGTCTTTATCCGTTTTTAATGCAAGATCCCTTCCATGTTGCTTCAGTCTGATGTTTACATCAAAGACAGTCAGGGGAGAAGGAGGAGGAGAGATATCAAGGCCGGCATAGGAATAATAACACTGAGAAGGAACTTCTCCTCTTGGGACCCTGAATTTCTTCCATGTAAGGAAGGGTAGCTGGAGAAAAGCATATTTGTGAGAAATCACAGATACACCCCTTGGGGCCTTGTTCTGTGGTGGCCTTACTCCTTCCTCTTAGGACACATCCAGAAAGTGGGGCTGGAGCAAGAAATATCAACAGCCAGAAAAGTGACTTCTGCTGCCCTTCAATGTGGCCTCTTGTCTCCGGAGACTGCTAGGAAAGGTCAAAGAGAGCTATGAGTTTGATGCCACTTTAGGCTGGTGCCACTTAACTCTAGTGCTGCCTGTGCTCCAAAATCATGGAAGCCATCATTATCCTTGAACCCAGCAAATGTTAAGAATGGGGCCTGTTTGGGATTTTCTTCTCAATGAGGTCTCCGTAGATTCATCTTAAATTGGAGCTGATTTTATAACTACTTGTAACTGAAGTGAAATTTCATTTGCCCTCTTTTCTAGAAACATATTTTTTCCATGAGATCTAAGATTGAGGAACATGAAAGCTTGTGGACCACAACACTGAGTAAGAGAGAGACAATGATAGAGTTGTTTTTGTTTCAGTTTCCTTGACAAATTCTGTGTTGTTTTTCCATTCTGAGGGGCTTCAATGTTCCTTGGTTTCTTAAATAAACAGTGAGCTGTGAGTTCTGCAGATCAGATGGTCTGTGTCCATAGTGTGGTGGATGGTGGGACCCAGTGGTGGGTTTTGGCAGCTGCTACTGCCGGTGCGCTCTGGGCCGTACTGCATGTGTGAGTTGATGCACACTGTGCGCGCATGTGCAGTACAACAAAAAATGCTCTGCTCATGCGCAGAAGCCAAAAACAAGATGGCACAGCTGGGAGAACCAGTTTAGGGGCGTGGCAGGCCTTGGTGTCTGCCAGGTTCCAGTGACCCAGGCTGCCAAACTATTATCGGTTGAGCCGAAGCGGTCCAAACTGGTAGTACCCAGCACTGGTGTGACCTGATTTCTTTCCACAACCATCCAGAGGTTGGCTTAGGGGGACCTCTTAGCAGTTCCTCTGTGGCTTCTTTCTCCCTTGCATCTTCACAGAGACCTCTAAGGAGAAGGAGACTCATCTTTGTTTGGCCATGGGGTCCCTGAAAATATTACTGAGATTTAAAAGGTATTTCATACATTGCAGTAGCTGGGAATCTTGTCCTGTGCAAATGTACAAAGCAGAGTATTGTGCTAAGCCCAGAGTTTTGTTTATCTATTTTAGCATGGCCAATGTATCTATTATGCCAATGTAGCAGTTCTCTTTCCTTAACCTAAGTTAAGGGTGTTGTGTGAACTCACCCAGATTCACCACAAACCATCTATGTGATGGCCAATGCAGTCTACTTTCACCTAAGATTGAAAACGTTCTCTATGATCTGCTTTTGGATTCAGGGTCCATGGTTCTCTCCCATGGGAACATTCACAAGGGACTGTTGGGGAAAGGAGAAGGAAAAGGGGCCCTTTTGGTGAGGGTTGAGCCCAGCAGGCAGAAACATGGCTGGATTTGCATTCAGCTCTTATTTTCCCCAGTGTAGCACATTTTGATGTGAAGGGAGACAGAGAGCCCTCATCTTTACTGGGGAAGGAATCCAAAATCTAAAATCATCCATTTACACTTTTTGTCTTGTTGGAAGAAATGTCCCTCTGGGTTCAGTTCCAAGTGGGGGAAAAGACACTGGAAACATGGAGGCTGCTTGGAACGATGGTTTAATGGTGGACAGGATCACATGGCTTGAGCCTGAACAGAAAAGGGGGATCAGATGCTTCCAAATGTTGGGCGAAGAAAAAGAGACCAAGATGCTGAAAGTTCCTGGTTTTATGCACTCTCTGGCCTTTGATCTTGATCTTGTATTCTGATTGGTTGTCAGACTCCCATGGGGCCATGCAGGGGCAACTCTGTTGGTTGTGAGTCCATGTTTGGTTGAGCATTGTTTCTTCCCAGGTAGCCTGTGGTGAGATGGGTAAAGGGTTAATACTATCATGCCTTAATCCCATCACCCAGGAGCTGAAGGGGAAGATCTTTGTTATGTAGAATGGACTGGCACAGGCTTTTTGATTGGCCACTGAAAAAGGCAGGGGCTATTAAGAGTGAATCTGCTTCCTGCCTAAAAACACATTTCTCCATTTCTGATCCAGGGAAATATAATATTCTGCCTTTTCAATATTTCCCAGGATATTTCATTTTTCTAGGAGAGGGGTAGGTTTTTAACCTACAATCCCTCCTTTTCTTTTCCCAAAACAGGTGCATGGAACACACATGTTATTGGAAAAGTTTAAAAATTGTTCATATCAGGGAGATTTTAATTTTTTTTCTGATGCAAAAGGAGAGGTATTGAGAGAGGCAGCAGAAGGATTCCTTCAGTGGCTCCCAAAAGGAGAGCTTTCGACAATGAAAGTCTAGCAGCCAGAGCAAAAGTTCTGGAAATAAATTCACATTATCCAATTTTCAATGCCACTTAATTTCAGATGTTGGATATTACTTTCTGTGAGCTTCCAGACAGGTTACAAGCAAGCAGAAGTCCCAAAATTCTTCACAGCCATGGTTTTGCCTTTTAAATAACCGTAGGCTGCCCATTTTCAAGGGATGATTCTGGAACCTGCCCTAGCTCGTATTTTAGAGAGGCCAAATTGAGTTTAGCCAGTATGCAATCCAGGGTATTTAGTATTTTTAAAATTACACACAATGAGCCCTGGGACTGCTACTTATGAGACCGCCAGTGCAATATATCCTGCTTTACTGGGCAACTGAGCATCATCATTGGTGAGTCACAGACAGGGCTTGGGTTTTGGAGATCCTTTCTGCTAGCTGTTCAAGTGGGGGAATTGCCTGAGGGGTATTGCCCCTCCCCTGGGGATTAACAGGGAGATATGACTGCTTGGGCTTTAGTTCCAGACAGTACAAATCAACCTAGGAGAAAGTTTGTGTGGAAGTAGGTGAAGGGAATAAAATTCAACCTGATTCTGAATGGAGTCTCTCTCTCTCTCTCTCTCTCTCTCTCTCTCCCTCCCTCCCTCCCTCCCTCCCTCTCCCTCCCTCCCTCCCTCCCCTCCCTCCCTCCCTCTCCCTCTCTCTCTCTCTCTCTCTCTCTCTCTCTCTCTCTCTCTCTCTCTCTTTGTGTTTATGTAGCTGCTTCTACAATACAGAAAATACAGACATTTTGGACAAATTTCCCTCCCACAAGACAGAAACCTAATGTGTTCAGAACTTGCTCTGCCAGCCACTCTCAAATACAATTCTTACATGAGTACATTAAACTGATTACAATATAAATGAGACAAGAAAGAAAACCTTACAATGAATTTATGTGAATGAAGCAAAAAAAGAAAACCTTACAATAGGTTTCCACCCTCCCCCATAGTATTTACAGCTGTCTTCTGGGGATTGAAAATAGTCTTTTTTGTCTCTACTTGTCCATCTCAGGGTCCTTTCTTTCACATCTGGATGGATGGCATTAGGCTTGGCTTGGTGGTAAGGGTGGTCAGTCAGGCTTTGGAAGGTCTGTTCCTCTCTGATTGCTGTGATGGCTTTCTAGTGGAGGGATGGCTTCAAACCCAATTCCTAGCTCAGTGAATGGAAGGTCTCCTCTGGAGGCAACTTGATCCATGTGCTCTGCTCATCTGTGCAAGGCTGAAAAATATGAGAACAGGGTCCCTTCCCCCACAAAAAAGGCATTGTTGGAGGATTAGAGCTAAGGGGAAGAGTGGGGGGGGGTAGATAGCTTGCAGACAGAGTATCAAAAAAAAAGCAACACATCAGTATTGCAGTTACCAAACAGATAAACTGGTAACAATCTGGGGATATCACAGCTGAGAAATGGGGGCTGGATTCACACGCTTGAGAAAAGAGATGAAATCATTTAAACACATACAGTAACTTCAAGACTGGTTTTTTTTTTCTGTAAATGAACAAAACATTCCCCCATAATCTTGGGTTGTTACTTTAAGGTACAAAGTGGGAAGGACAAAGAATACTTTGCTTTACTCTGTTTTTGTTGGCCAAACCAACAAAGGGCAAAGGCTCCTTTTTTCTCTTCCCTTTCCCCTTCTTCACTTACTTTTGTGGGCCCAACAAAATGGAACGAAGGCAATTTCTGCCAGTTTACTGTTTTCTTTCTTTGAACAATTTAAAATTCTTGTCCTTTTGGATTGGAGACAGTTTACATTTACAGTTACCTCGAGGGCACTTGTATACGCAAGGACAAGGAGACTAAGGACTTCAGTTAAGAGCTCCTGAACATCACTGATTATTATTGAACATATAAGGTAATTTGAGGAGGTGTGGATAACCTCCTGGTGAATTCAATCTGTTTGGACTGACTATTGATGAGACATTTAAAATGGTGACTTGGAAGTTTGGCTTTTTGAATGAATGAACTCTGGACAGTGGTCTAAAAAAGAGATTGACTAATCACAGATGCAACATAAATCGTAAGTGAGGAGAACTTAAACAGAATGGAGCTTTTTCAAAGCATTGAGAAAATATTTGATCGTATAGATCAAAAATTGGGAAATTTAATGCAAAGATTCTGAGATAGATTCTGGAAAGAGAAATGGCTTGGGGGTTCCCTGCCCCATTTCTTCCTCACTTTTCCCCTCGGCACCCCGGGACAGCTCTCCTCACCTGCCCTACAGGCCCAGAAAGACACCATGCTTTGGGGTGCCCCATTTCCCAGAGAAGGAGGAAGAGGCACTGGCTGCCCCATGGGGGTCCTTGCAGGAGTGGCCCTGTCCAACCACCCAGGGCCTCAAAAAAACCACCAGTTCTCCTTTCAGGGCCAAGGTGAACATCTCAATGTGCCTCCTTCCAGATAAGAAACACAATCCCTCAACAACCTACCCAGATAAATCAGAAACACAGAGACCTCCAACTGCCCCTTCAAAGCAATTGTAGGTCTGGGGGGAGGGGCTACACAAAGCCTCAGAGAAGGGAATATCAAAGTGTCCCCCCATCACAAAACACACCCACTGAAAATGAAAGGGGACCACCAGGTCCCCACAAAAGGTTCCTGGGTAGGCATGACAAGAAATCAGGCCACGCCATCCATCACACTGTGGGCACTGCCACCATCTTGGCTGCAGATCTGACAGCCCAATGTTTATTCAATAAATTAAGAAACACTAAAATATGAAGATCTCTATGTTTTCAATGAATATGGGAAGACAACACTGAGACAAAGTAAAAACAAATTAAAACTTCTGTCTACTCTGTAACTTTCTCCCTATTTATTCAAGAATATAGTTAATAAAGTGTTGTAATATAGTCCAAAGGCTGTCAATTTCCTATCTCATAGTCAGCTTTTAGTCTGGACTAAAGTTACATAGTCAGGACTGTAACTTTGTTGCTTGTAATCTTACAGTTTATATTGATATTGATTGTTTCCTCATTGCTTATTTTTACCCTATGATTATCATTAAGTGCTGCACCTTACAATTCTTGACAAATTTATCTTCTCTTTTTATGTACACTGAGAGCTTATGCACCAAAGACAAATTCCTTGTGTGTCCAATCACATTTGGCCAATAAAGAATTCTATTCTATTCTATTCTATTCTATTCTATTCTATTCTATTCTATTCTATTCTATTCTATTCTATTCTATTCTGCTCTACTCTACTCTATTCTATTCTATGGAAAAATTGATATTTCTAGAAAAGAGAGAAATCAAATTTCATTACAGGCACAAATAATTTTAAAATCAGATCCAATTTAGAGTTTGTTTGTTTGTTTTTGTTCATTTATTTACACTGAGAGCACATGCACCAAAGACAAATTCCTTGTGTGTCCAATCACACTTGGCCAATAAAGAATTCTATTGTATTCTATTCTACTTTACTCTACTCTACCCCACTCCACTCCACTCCACTCCCACTCTACTCTATTATATTCTATGGAAAAATTGATATTTCTAGAAAAGAGAGAAATCAAATTTCATTACAGTCACAAATAATTTTAAAATCAGATCCAATTTAGAGTTTGTTTGTTTGTTTTTGTTTATTTATTTATTTAAAACAAATAAACTCTAAGTTGGATCTGATTTTAAAATTATTTGTGCCTGCAAATACACAAAGATTGAATAGAAAACAAGATCGAACAATGCTCTACTCTTAACATTAGATAGACATGAGGTTTAGATATTGATTGATTGAATGATTGACCATCAAAAACAGGTAGAACTGGGGTCTATGAGTCAAGAACCTAATGTTGCACCAAACCCAATAGCCCTGGACGACCTTCCCCAGAGTATATGGAGATAAGAGACCATGCTAAAGTGATGTCAACCTGATACCAAACATCAGTTTCCTTGATGTTGAATGATCTTCCTCCAGCATCACTTCTGGGACATGTCCTGACAAGAAGGACCACAACCACTGCAGAAGAGTGCCCCCAGTGGTGTGTCTGTGGTTTCCCCTTTGTTCCAGCTACACTTGTGTACAAGGAAGCCCAGAAGAACATCAGGATCCTGAGAGAAGCTGCTTCTCACTGTAATTATCTCCATCATGTTTCTTTGTGAACTCTTCTGCTACTCCTCCAGTGACTGCCTTAGGTGTAAACATCAGAGTAGAGCAATATGCAAAGGATCTTGCATCTGAAATGGTTAAATGCCTTGCATGTGGCACAAAGTTTGGAACAGGCAGGGGATATTCTCTTGAACGTACCTTTCTCTCCTTTCCAGGAAAAATTCAGTTTGTCTCTGTCTCAATCAGGAAAGCCACTGAGGCTTCCTTCTTGTGAAAGGGCCCCTTTCCCCCACTTCTAGTTATTTTCATTCTTTATGTTTATGAACAGGAAGAAGGTTGATTCAGCCCTATGATTTATGGATCTCCTACTTCTGATGCTGCTGATGCCCCAGCCAGTCTCTGGGAGTGATAGAATGAGGTGCCCACTGGGTTTGGAGCATCACAATGGAAAGAGACAAGTCAGCTTTTACAAGCCAGGAGACCATCTCATTAGTATAGTCACCTCTGCAGCACAAATAGTCAATAGAACATTTTCTTTCAACATGGCTCCTTATAATCAGACTAACTGGTAAGTCATTCAGTGTGATGGAGTTTCATTCCCTCCATTTGCTGTTCTAACTTCCTCTTCTTTCACTCTTTTTAACTTGCTCTATATTGCAGGTTCTGTCCAATTTCTTGAATCATTTTGATTTCCATGGCTTCTCTCTTTTGTCTTACAATATAAGACTCAAATCCAAAGATATGACAGAAAGTAAAACTGAAAAAAAGTCCAAATTATTTTCCTCTCCTCATCCCATCCTGAATTAATGACTTGAATACTGACTTTTATTTCAAGTAGTGATTGTTGTAGATCCCCCTGCCCAGCTCGTTTCCGTATTTTTATGACTGCTCTTTGGTTTTAGAGTCTAGAGGATGACTTGTTTTTAAAACGGCCTTTTTTGTTCAATTCTGTAAAATCCTCTTCATAGTATGATGGTTCTGATGAAAATTAGTACCACTACAAATAATGGCATATTTGTGATTATTACCGTAGTGGAGGACTATCTCTACCCCATATTTCAAACATTCGTTAAAGTTAAATATTAATGGATGACTATCCTTTATCTCTAGCTTTGGATGAATAGTGCCATCAGACTCAATAGGATAGCATAGAAAAACAGAAATAAAGTTTTAAAATTGTTTTTATTAATGGTAATAATGATAATAACTTGCACAGTTTTCTTGCACTAGGAAAACTACTGATATGACTAGACTCCTACACTTCATTTTTGCCATTCAAATTATCAACAAGAATCCCCAGCTCCTTCAAAACCTCACACTTGGCTACAACATCCATGACAACCATTTGGACACAATTGGCACTTCAGATGCACTGATGGACATTCTCTCTGTTGGAGAAGCCAATGTTCCCAATTACAACTGTGTAAGGAAGGACAATATTTTGACTGTTCTTGATGCAGCTCACAGAGACTTCTCCATCCAGATGTCAACATTAGTTGGCACTTACAAAGTCCCACAGGTTTCTATGTGTGTTTCTCTATCTGGTGGTATGAATGGGATGGTAGTGGGTGAGCAATAGAGCCAACCATATCTTCTCTAGGGAAATCAAGAGCTACCATTGTAGGTGTCGTGGTTGGGGATTGAGATCTACAGTGGGGAAGGGACTAGGATCAAAGCAGCCATATCCTCTGGTATCTATTGCTTTGATGGCTTCTGAAGCACAGTTGTGGAGGTGAGGAATTTCTCTGTGTCCAGTGAAAGGGTCTTCTGTACAATGGGAAAGTGCAGCAGTGTCCGGAAGCTAAGATTTTCTACATGAACTTATCCAAAACAATAATACTTATACGGTGAACAAATCCCAGATTTGTCAAAAGAGTCAATGAATTCTCTTACTCACTATTGACAAAACCTACAGCATATGTCCTATATAGTTATAGTGACCACTAGCATTAATTGCCCACTTTATTAAACAACGACAATCATTTTAGCCAACATGTCAAAGTGTTTCCTTGAAGAAATAAAAACAGGCTTTAGGAAGAATGACACTACTATTGATAATTGTTTTTTTCTTGAACCTTCAAATTCGTATGTAATGTATGTATGTATGTATGTATGTATGTATGTATGTATGTATGTATGTATGTATGTCACTCAGTCAGTCAGTCAGTCAGTCAGTCAAGGGAAGCAACAGTTTGCTGTCCTTATGGATTTCAAAGCTGCATCCAACATGTAAATTGAAATATTATGGAGGAAACTGATTGCCCTTAAAATGGAACCCAAATTTTGGACCTGATCAAAGCCTTCTCCACAAGGGCTTGTTTGACAGTGAGTTTTGGGCTTAGCAGGGACATGACAAGTAGGATGGATACTTACCAAGGGGTAAGAGAAAAGGGGATAAATAAACCATGGTTTTTCAGTCTGGACAGTAACAATTTATGAGGACTAATGAAGAATCCTTGAGTACAGATAGTTAAAATGTTAAATACCAATTGTAAAACCTGATTATATACTAATGATATGACAGTATTGCCCTACTTGCAAACTAGTTTGTGTAGGCTGTTAAGAAGATTTGGCTACTACTTTTATAATGATTTTGTGATTTTTATTACTGGTAAATCAGTTTCAATTCCTGTTGTTTTTTTTAAGAAAATGACATGATAACCTTAAACCGCGATTCCATGGTGAGCCAACAGAAAAACCTTAGCTCTCCAGATTCCTTAACCCTAATTACTAAATTCTACAACCCAAGGTTATCCCCCGCCCCACACAAACACTCTAACATGGAGCTGACATTATCAGATGTCACTACTAGAACAAATAAAATGACAGCACCTGAGAAGTATCTTGATGGTGGATAAAAGGACTTCAGCTTCCGCCCTCAGGGCTGAATCAGGATTTATACAATTTGTTTTTGTCTATAATCAGGGCATATAATTCATGGTGTAAACTTAAAGCTATCAAAACTGATGGGCTCCAAACATTGTGTCTCTTACAACAAGCAAAACCTCAATTAAAGACCCCTTAGGTTGTACAAGTAATAAAGTACATAAGAAATGGTGGTCTCCCTGTCTCTTGCACAACTGGAGAACAAGCTGAAAATATTGCTTCAAAAAGAACCTGGGATACCAAAGCAGAGAAAGACACAACCATCCTCAATAAGTTTGGCACATTGAAATGGATGAACCGAGAAACAATAGAGAAATGTATAGAACTGTAGATGGATGTATATAACTATAGAAGCGATATAAGATTGATATGTACTGGCATGATGACATAACAATGTTGATGTGATGATTGTAAGATGTTATGGAGGGAAAAAAACAATAAAAAATCTGTTCTAAAAAAAAAAAAAAGAAATGTAAGAGCCACTACAAACATATCTTCCAAATTGCCAATAATTTGAACACAGAAATGAATAAACATTTCGGGGTGTTATTTACTCAAGTGAGATTTGAGCAGTTTGACACAACAGTTAAATATGGAAGATTAAATCTTATAATGAACATAACATATTAAATCTATTATTTCAAAGTCATTTTTTTCAGAAAAAGAGAGAGTTCAGTATTTTGGACCAAACATTATAGCAATGCCCTATTGAGATTCATATGGTGAAACAGCATATTTCCCATATGGTCAGAATTTAAAAAAAATGTTTGAAAAAGAAAATTCAGTTCAAACCTGCATATTTGGGTCTGATTGGAATACATTGAAGGGGTGATGCAGAAATATGATTTGCATATTCTTATTTGGTTTTACTTCATATATTTTTAATTCAATGATTACGTTCAGCCATGCTAATGTTTTGCATTTTGTGTCTTTTATCTCGATATGGCATATGTAATAACAATAAACTATTCTAATATGTTCAGAAGAACCTAATTGATTTATTAAAAGCTAATATTTTGGATGATAGAACAGCAATTATAACATTGAGTTAATTACTTTTTCAGATGACTTATGGAATTGTTTCAGAGGCTCTGAGTGATAAAAGACAATTCCCTTTTTTCCACCGGATGCTCCCCAAAGAAGGGATCCAGTACCCAGCAATCCTCCAACTGCTCCTCCATTTCAGATGGACCCTGATTGGGTTTCTTGTTTTAGACACAGAGAAGGGAGAGAATTTCATTAGAACTTTTACTCCTAAGCTTGTCAAGAATGGAATTTGTGTTGTTGTATCACAACTGTTATTAACAACTGGACATTCAGGACCCCTCAGGGATGCCATCTCTAAGTGGAGGCAGGTCAATGTCTTTGTTCACCTCATGGAATATACTTCCCTTTCGGACAGATTTTTTCTTTTCCATTCATCACTTGAAGGTTTGCCAGGACCCATTGAAGGAAAAGTCTGGATCACCACAACCTTGGGGATATTGTCAGTGATTAGACTTGGCAGACTTTACAAATATGTCCATAGTATTTGGAACTTTAATTTTCAGGAGGAAAAGGGACCAAAAGATGATTCCCTTGAACCCGATCTCTTTGTGGGACGCCAATGGATAGATCAGTCTTTTCACTGTTCTTTTTCAAATAATGTTTTTTCTGTCAAAGGCCAGAGAAGATGCACTGAGAAAGCACCACTGGAGGCCCAAGACAAAAGAAATGGGATACAGATGTTCCTAATCATCAGTTCTGAAAAATGTTTAATACTTTGTTCAAATCAAGTTATATTACTAGCATTCCCACAATCTATTAAGGAAGTCTAATGACATGTGGGAACGAGCTTGGCTGATCAGACAAAGTTGCTTCCTACGGAATGATCAGATAAGGGGGCAGAGAAAGAAACTGAAAAAAGATCCTACCTAACTTTTCAGGCTGTAAAGAGATTTCTATTTGCAGAATTGGGAGATTATGTTAATGTAGCCTTACAATAAAGTAGGATTAGTTCATCCGGTTTTGTTTCCCATCTGGTCTCTCTGGGAGAAAATTGGCTTGGCAACTATCTTCTTGGCAAATCCATTCTTTCTGGTAATTACCCTGGTATTTTGAATGAGTGAATAATCCCTTTATTAGATTTTTGTTGCCTTTTTCGAATTTATCTTTTACCTGCTCTAGAATGTTCCCTATAATTGACAAATTTTATTGAATAGATAGATGATAGATAGATAGATAGATAGATAGATAGATAGATAGATAGATAGATAATTTGTTAATGTATGATTACAAATTTTGCTGAACCTTTGTTTTACCCTTTTAAAAATAGTAGCAATAGATGTCCTCTCAACTAAGATGTTTTCAAGTTAGAAAGATGGAGAAAAAAGATTCAAATGTGAAAAGATTATGTGGGATAAAAAAATCAAGATTTCTGCTGTTAAAACTCATGGATGTTTCCATTCTAGTTCCATCCCTTTCTAGAACAGAATGAGTTTTGCAATCTTTCTCAAACAAAAATGTACTTGGATCAAAATGGAGATGTAGCAGCAGACCTGAACATTATAAGCTGGGTAGTTTTCCTCAAGAAGCATCCCATCCAAGAACAACTGGGGAGTTTTGAACGGCAGAAACTTATTATCAACCAAGATGCTCTTTCACAGCTAAAGCTGCCTAACAAGGTGGGGAAAATGTTGCTGATCTTTCTCTATTTCCAAAGCCTTAGCACCCATATCAAGTTGACCAAGCCTAGTCAACAAGGTGGATGGCCTTCACTGAGCATGCCATGGGGAGAGTAGAAGGCTTACACTTTTCTTAGATGGCTGGGGAGGCTTCAGTACTATTCCCAAAGGTATTCTTCATATCTTATAAAATGGAGCCCTGTTTTATTCTGACTCAGCCATGTCCAACATGGGATGCTGAGTGACTACGTTAAGACACAGATCTTGGGTCCTCGGTGTCCTCTCAATAATCTAGTATCACCATAAGACTGGTGACAAAGTCCCTCAAGTGCTTTGGATTCTGGTTCCTTAGATTTGTTTGCTTGTTTCTTACCTATAAGTACTGTAGCAAAGAAGAAGGCAATTCTGTTGACTAAGTTCAGTTTTGGACTGAGTTCAATGAAAATGAATCAAGAGTGGATGGGAATCTTTTGGTCCCAGTAAGAAATAAGCTCTGGCATCAGAATTCATCTTGTCTTGGTTGGAGACAGCATCTCCTGAAAGGAATTCTACGTCGTCTGTGACTTTTTTAAGCATACTGGACTTGGACAGAGTTATCCATGACTCACTTTCACTCCACTGGGGTAGTGCAATAGGCCTTCTGCTCCTAAGGAGGAGATACAAGGGACTGAATTCATAATCATAAGCACGGGTTCAAAGTGAGATCAAACTTGAAAACCAAAGCACTCATACATGATTCTTATATCAAAGAAAAGCCCTTTCTGATACTTGAAGAGATACAATTTCTATTTCTATTTCTATTTCTATTTATTGGATTTGTCAACCGCCCCCTCTCCCCAAGGGGACTCGGGGTGGTGTACAGACAGAATAAAAACATTATAAAAAACATATACAACAATTACAAAACCCCATAAAAAACAAATTAAACACAAGTCTGTACAATAGTGCAAAGATTAATTAATGATTAAAACCAAATTAAAATACCCCAAAATTTAAGATAACCGGCCAGGAAAGTCAAGGGATTAGATCATGATTGCGATTGGGTCAGGCCAGCTAATTGAAACAGGTGGGTCTTGAGTTCCTTACGGAAGGAGCGGAGATCAGTAATGATTCTAATGTCAGGGGGGAGGTCGTTCCAGAGGGTCGAGCCCATCACGGAGAAGGCCCTACTCTTGGGCGTCGCCCGCTGACATTGTTTGGCGGACGGCACCCAGAGGAGTCCCTCTCTGTGAGAGCGAATTGGTCGCAGGGATGTGTGGAGTAGGATGCGATCCCGCAAATAACTAGGTCCTGAGCCATGGAGCGCTTTAAAGGTGAGAATCAACACCTTGAAACACACCCGAAAAGCCACAGGTAGCCAGTGCAGCTCGCGCAGGAGAGGTGTTACATGGGAGTACCTAGTACTCCCCATAATTGCCCGCGCGGCCGCATTCTGGACCAGCTGTAGCCTTCGGGTGCATCTCAAGTGGAGCCATGTAGAGAGCATTGCAGTAATCCAGACGGGACGTCACCAGGGCGTGAGTGACTGCGAAGGGCGTCCCGGTCCAGTAGGGGGCGCAATTGGTGCACCAGACGAACCTGGTGGAAGGCCCCCCTAGACACGGCCGTCACGTGGTCGTCCAGCGACAGCTGTGTGTCTAGGAGGATGCCCAAATTGCGGGCCTGGTCCACGGGGGGGAGTTGCTCATCCCCAATGGCCAGAGATGGAACCCACTGGCTGAACCGGGGTGCCGGTAACCACAGCCACTCCGTCTTGGAAGGGTTGAGCTTGAGTCTGTTGTCGCCCATCCAGACCCGTACGGCTTCCAGGCACCAGGACATCACCTCTACGGCTTTGTTCGGGGTGGAGATGTATAACTGAGTATCATCAGCATATAGATGATACTCAACCCCGAAACCTCGAATGATCTCACCCAGCGGCTTCATGTATGTGTTGAACAGGAGAGGTGAGAGGACCGAACCCTGTGACACCCCACAAGTGAGTGGCCTCAGGGTTGACCTCTGCTCCCCTGCCAACACACATTGCATCTGTCCGGAGAGGTAGGAGAAGAACCACTGCAGCATGGTGCCCCTCACTCCCAATCCCTCCAGCCGACGCAACAGGATACCATGGTCAATGGTATCGAAAGCCGCTGAGAGATCTAAAAGGACTAGGATGGAGGAACAACCCCCATCCTTAGCCCTCCAGAGATCATCCACCAATGCGACCAAAGCCGTCTCCGTGCTGTGACCGAGCCGGAAACCAGACTGGCGCGGGTCTAGATAGTCAATTTCCTCCAGGTGAAGAGGGAACTGTTGCGCCACCACACTCTCTACAACCTTCGCTAAAAAGGGAAGGTTGGAGACAGGACGATAATTGGCAAGATCTGATGGGTCCAGGGAAGGCTTCTTAAGTAGGGACCTCACCACCGCCTCTTTCAAGACAGCTGGCAAGGACCCCTCACTCAATGAAGCGTTCACTAGTCCCAGGAGCCAGCCTCGTGTAACCTCCCAGGCTGCCAGTATAAGCCAGGAGGGACACGGGTCTAGTAAACATGTGGTGGCCCTCAGTCGCCCGCGTAACCTGTCCATATCCTCGGCGGCAACAGAGTCAAACTCCTCCCAGAGTGGTCCCTCAAGACTCGCCTCCGACGTCACCGCTGGATCACTGAGGGAGACCCATTCGCTCCGGATTTGAGCGATTTTATCCTGCAGAAATTCCCCAAATTCCTCTGCTCTACCCTGTAGAGGGGCTTCCCGTGGCCTCTGTGAAAGGAGGGAGTGGGTCACCCGAAACAGGGTGGCAGGGTGGTTTTCTGCAGATGCAATAAGAGTGGCACAGTATTGACGTTTGGCCACCCTTAATGCCGCAAGGTAAGTCCGTAAGTAGGCTCTTACCTGTGTTTGGTCAGATTCAGAGCATGAGGATCTCCATCTGTTCTCTAGGCGTCTCTTGTGGCGCTTCATCACCCTTAGCTCCTCGGTAAACCAAGGCGCCAGGGTGGTTTGCTGCCACCGGAGAGGCCGCAAAGGCGCAACCCGGTCCAAGGCCCCGGCTGCCGCACTATCCCATGCGGCCACCAGGTCCTCCGTCCGGGAACGGGTCAGGGCTACAGGAAATGGCCCAAGCTCTATCTGGAACCTATGTGGTTCCATCAGTCACCTTGGGCGGAACCATCTAGGACCTTCTGGTTCCGCCTCCCCGCGATGGGGGGTAGCACCTGGGAAGTCGAGCCGGAGAAGCGAGTGATCTGACCATGACAGGGGTGTAATAACTAAATCCCCTATTCCCCGATCACTCATCCACTGGCCAGAGACAAAAATAAGGTCCAGCATGTGTCGTCCCTCGTGTGTGGGGCCCTGAACTATTTGGGTCAGGTCCATGGCTGTCATGGAAGCCATGAACTCCCGAGCCGCCTCGGATGACTCGCCCGTCGACGGCAGGTTGAAATCCCCCATAACTAGAGGTTTGGGGGTTTCAACCGCCATCTCTGCGATCATCTCGAGGAGCTCTGGCAGGGCCGCTGATGCATAGCGAGGAGCCAAGTATACTATCAGCAAGCCCAACTGACTCCCTGGGCCCCATCTCACACCAAGAGACTCACACCCGGATATCTGTGGTACAGTGAACTCTCTCGGTTCTAGACTTTCCCATAAAATTACCTCCACCCCGCCACCCCGGGCCCGGGCCCGAGGCTGATGCAATGCACAGTATCCTGGTGGGCACATTTCCATGAGGGGTAAGCCCCCTCGTGGCCCAACCAGGTCTCCGTAATCCCTGCAAGGTCTGGCTCCCCCTCCAAAATCAGATCGTAGATGAGGGGGGCCTTATTGACAACGGACCTTGCGTTGCACAGCATCAGCCCCAGGCCCTGGCTCTGTGAGTCCTGGCCACCTAGAATGCGGGGGTTGGTACAAATGACTGGGCATGTCCAACAGCCACGGTCTCCCAACCGACTACAGAATCTTCGTCTGTCCTCGCACCCACCCCTCCCTACAACCGTTGGAATTTTAAAAGGGCCCTCTAAAGGAACGTCGTTCTCTTTCCCCTCCCCCATTCCGCTCACTTCCCTCTCGATCCCACCTGTTTCCCTGACCCTACCCCTATTCCTGGGCTGGTTAACCCTCCCCCCCACCCTAGAACCCCCTAAAAACGTTAAAAAACATTTAAATAAAATATTTGAAAGAAAATGCTATTTAGATTTTTCCTTTGAATTGTAAGAGGACAATTAATTTGAAAACAGAAAGAACCTCATCCTGGATTCCTAGCTAGGCCTTAAAAATATCCTTTTTCTATATTTGGCTCTGTGGGACGCAGTGGCTCAATGGCTACAATGCTAAGTTTGTCAATCAGAATGGTGGGCAGTTCGGCGTTTAGAATCCCAAGCATCGTATAACAAAGTGAGCTCCCGTTACTTGTCCCAGCTTCTGCCAACCTAGCAGTTCAAAAGCATGCAAAAATGCAAGTAGATAAATAGGGATCACCTTTGGTGGGAAGATAAAAGCGTTCTGTGAACCTTCGGCATTTAGTCATGCCAGCCATAAGACCACGGAGACGTCTTCAGACAGTGTTGGCTCTTCGGCTTTGTAACAGAGATGAGCACCACCCCCTAGAGTTGGGAACGACTAGCACATATGTGTGAGGGGAACCTTTACCTATACTTGATTCATAAACATGTTCCATTTGCTGCAGCGAAAGATGACTGACTGTTTTAGGGACATGTTCTCAGCACCTCAAATCCATCTGGAAACTTTACAGAAACTTACTTCAGCAACCTAGCAGTCAAATACATTGAACAAATTAATGTACAAATATAAAAAGAACAACTTTTCAGGTTGACAGCCCTGATATCTTTTTCCTTTATCTCTTAACTGGAAGATGGATTACTTTCAAAGGAAGTTAGCTTTGCAATATTTTATATAGTTTAGAAGAAACCTTTCCAGATCATACTGGTCAGAGGGTTTTTTCTTCATCATAATTTTAATTAATTAATTAATTAACTTATCATATGGCCTATCTATTTAAATCTATTTTTTAAATAAAAATTAAAAGTTAAAAAAATTAGTATTAGTTTTATTCTAACACTGAATATCAATAGATCATCATATTTTAAAATAATGGTTATATGAAGAAAAGAGAAATGATGTTAATGCAGACATAATGATGAACCCACCCTGGTTGTAATGTACAACATAATTCTTTTCTCAATTCTGTCACTCCAAACTTTATTTAAATACAAAAGTCCTTTCTTGAAATATTATACCACAAACAAAAGAGAAGAACTAAATGAAGAATCTGTCAATGGTTGTATTTCCTGCAATTGTTTGAAACTTGTTAGAGATTTCATGCTTTCCTGTGTGAAGCTCAGAAACTCCTTGTCTAATATTCAGGTTGACTACCATTTTCCATGGATGGTGCATCCTAACCCATTTTCTTTGGCATTCCTTGTTTTTCTTCTTAGTCTCTGCCTCAGTCCCAATGTGTGGAAAATTGTCAACCTGGATTTGTGAAACGGGCTCGGGAAGGAGAGCCTGTTTGCTGCTATGACTGTGTTCCTTGTCCAGAAGGGTCCATCTCTACTCAGGAAGGTGAGTGACACCAGAAGAAATAGATAAAGCATTTCAATCAACATGCTTTTTAATAGAGATCGATCTAAACTTGACTATTTTATTGATGTTGTTGTTTGTTCTCAACAATTTGTTCCATAATGGGAGGAATAAGAACAAGATCTTGAAGGGTGAGGTAGGAAGAGATAGAAAGAAATGTTAGATTGAACAAGGTTTCTTCTTCCAGAGTAAATCTCTCTTCTACTTGTCACTTTGGAAGTGTCCTTCAAATATTACCTTTGTTAGGAACATCTAAATTCATTGAACCCTGAAGAATGGTTTCGGGTCAATGGTTCCTGCTCACCCAAACCAACTTTATCCTACAGGCCAAAAGGTACAATAATCAACCAACCAATCAGTCATTGGTTTTTTTTAAAAAAACCATAGAGCTACATAAGCTGGGAATAGGAGGACCATAAAGGGAGAGAAGATTGGTTCAAGGAACAAGAGAAATTCAAACAGGGGACCAGCATAAAATCCATTGAGAGCATAAGAGTAGGAAGTTAAACTAAATTTACCATAATTTGGAATAAAATCCAATTTCCTCTCCAGTGCTCTAATTTTCCATGTTATAGTTTAAGAGATAAAACACAAATATTATTTGTAGGCCAATTCTACAGTCCCAGATTCAGCATATCCACCAATCATGGAGTCCTTGGTACGATTGTTGTTGGGCCTCCCCACTTCTTCAACTCTTTCCAATTTTCTCAGTGGTTAAATAAATTACAATTACAATGTGAACAAAATAGGAATATGATTGTGTTTCTGAAAGGAAAAAAAAGCTTTACACACACTGTTGAATCAGTGTGGAATTAGGAATCAGACCTAACATGAAAGAGGGAAAAAGAGAATTATTAATAAAAAAAAAAACCTCCAATCTACAAAATATCCATGGATACAGCTGTGGAGCTCGTTCACTCTTTAAAATTGTTATCAAATCTAGAATGGAAATATGCTTCTTCTCCTTCTCACTATTAGAAATTAAATGCCTGGCAGAGACACATAAAGGACTCAATTTCTCTTAAATTATTTCAGGAATTAATCACTTTGTTTAAATAAAAATATTTATTTATTATTTATCAAATTTAGATGTCCACTCATCTCACCCAAAGGAACTTACAATCAACAATAAAACATTGTTTTCAAATTAGATTACACAATGAAAATTTTAAAAAAACATTACAAAAAAAAAGAATACTTGCAGATGTTACATATGATAAAACTAGCACATAGGATCCTGTTACTAGTAGATTCCCAAGTCTGTTGAAAGAAAGCCTCAAGGGTTGAAGGTAATCTCACCTTGGAGTTAATTTGTGAGTCCAGCCCAACTCTGGGATTGTTTGACCAGCATAATTTGATCCAAAAATCTCAATGAGAGGGAATTTATTTCAGGTAAGAATGGATGCTTGGACCAAGTCCAAATGCTGATGTTCCACAAATTGTTTTTATAGTTTTATGAAATATTTACTATTTACTGGGGGTTTACATTTCTCAGTATCAGTTGTCCTCCAAAGAAGGTATTCCGTGAAAAGCAAATGGACATAATATTAAAGAAATATTGGTCTTTATTTTCCTCAGATGTGGAAAAATGCACCAAATGTCCAGATGATAAATATCCAAATGAGAAACGAGTCCAATGTATCCCCAAAGTTATAACCTTCCTGTCTTATGAAGAACATCTGGGCATCATCCTGGTCTCCTTTGCTCTCCTCTTGTTCTTAACCACAGGCTTCATTTTAATCATATTCCTTAAATACATAGAGACTCCTATTGTCAAAGCAAACAACCGGGACCTCTCCTACATCCTCCTGGTCTCCCTGCTGTTTTGCTTCCTGTCTTCTTTTCTCTTCATTGGCCAGCCAAGGAAAGCCACCTGCCTTCTCCGACAAACCATGTTCAGCATTGTCTTCTCAGTAGCTGTGTCTTCTATGTTGGCCAAAACGATCACAGTGGTACTGGCATTCTTGGCCACAAAACCAGGAAATAGGGTGAAAAGATGGTTGGGGAAGAGCCTGGCCAACTCCATCATTCTTTTTGGTTCTAATGTCCAACTGCTCATCTGTGTCATGTGGTTGGGAGTTTCTCCCCCATTCCCTGACTCTGACCTGCACTCCCAGCCTGAACAGATCATCCTTCAATGCAATGAAGGCTCGGTCACCATGTTTTATGTTGTGCTTGGCTACATGGGCTTCCTTGCTGCTGTTTGCTTCATGATGGCTTTCCTGGCCAGGAACCTGCCTGGGGCCTTCAACGAAGCCAAGCTGATCACTTTCAGCATGCTGGTCTTCTGCAGTGTCTGGGTCTCCTTCCTGCCCACCTACCTGAGCACCAAAGGAAAGTCCATGGTGGCTGTGCAGGTCTTCTCCATCTTGACCTCCAGTGCTGGGCTTCTGGGGTGCATCTTCTTCCCCAAGTGCTACATTATCCTCCTGAAACCAGATCTAAACACAAAGGAGCATCTAATGATAAAAGTAGGGAACTGATAATAAAAGTGTTTTTTAGACTCATAACATTTATTTTTCATTGCCGTTATTATTGGACTTGTATTTTTTTTGCATCTGTTTGAGAATTAAGGTTATTTAAAACCAAAAGAAATAAAATATACGAGGTGGGTAGGAGTAATGTAATTAAAATCCAACATAGTCATCAAACAGTAAAATGAATTAATTAAAATTGATGTTCAGCCTAGGAATGACAGGATAAGGAATAAGATAGTTGTATTAAGAAAAGACAGCTAAAGAAAGGAGACAAGATTCCCCAAAGAGAGGCAGAAGGAGTCTTTTGCCTTAGGTGGGATGAATATGGAAATCTAATTCTATGTGAACATGCCTTCTTTCTCTCCATCATTTGTTCTCTAAAGTAAGGGATGGAAATAGAGCTGGAGAGTGCCTCCTTCAGTGCAATGAAGGCTCTGTCCCAATGTTTTATGTTGTCCTCTACAAGGGTTCAAGGGTTCCAAGGACATTCAGATGACCCCCAGTTGCAGCACTCTGAATGACCTTTTCTAGTTTATCTGCCGGGTTTAGGTGTCATCATAAGTTCTTGTGGGACCTCAGAATTCTATGACCTCAGTGTTGAGTCATCACTCTCTCAACACCCTTGCTGGACATGTCCCAAAAGGAATTGGCCAACTGGAAAAAGTATCTGTAAGGTTCAATACCCTCTATGAAGACTTGATCTAGGAAAGAAAGAAGAAAACAGCCTGAGACCAGATTTTTCTCTTATCCATATGGTTCTCTGGTCCCCAAAAGGGAAGCTTTCAGCATTGTGCCATGAGAATGGGAAAATAATATATGGATGAAAATGGCAGGAGGGCATCCCTGAGGCTTCTTTATCCAGAGTTAACTAGGGAGCTGCAAGTAGAGCCCATCTTTTCCAGAAGCTGCCTAGAGGCCAACTGTCTTTGCCACATCCAATCAAAGGGAATGGGCTGGAGGTTAACATTCTGATATCTGGTGTGTGTGTGTGTGTGTGTGTGTGTGTGTGTGTGTGTGTGTGTGTGTGTGTGTGATCATATACATGTCAGCGTCAGGAGACTTCATTTTTTTTGAAAAAAGTTTTTTATTTTTAAAACAGACAGACAAACAAAACATGAAACATAAAACCCTCATCAGTTACATATAGCATGTTGTTAGGTTACATGCATTTGTGCATCACCACTTTCAATTATATATAAGGTCACAGATTATCCATCAAGCATACATAGGTACATTATTATCATTCTACATCATATTGTTCAGTTACAATTGATATTCCTTCATTTTAAACAACTATTCTAGAAATTAAGCTAACATATATACCAATATTCCATTGCATCCTTCCTTGTCTATTTAATAATAATATATCTTTATAGAATCATTTATCTCATTATATTATTTTTACAATATGGAAGAATTCTCCAACATTTTATATTTATGCATCACTACTTTCAGTTGTATATAAGATCGCAAATTGTCCATTAAGTATACATAGGTATGTTTTTATCATTGTTCATTATATGTTCAACTATAATTGTTATTCCTTCATTTTGAACACAATATATATATATATATACCAATATTCCATTACATCATTGTTAGTCTATTTAATAATAATGTGACTTTATAATGTCACCTATCTTATTCTATTTATTTATTCTTACAGTATGAAGAACTTCTCCAACACTTTTCATTTCCATGTTTTTTTTTATCTAGCCACTGATAAAACAAGTCCCATACCTTATAAAATTGTGTACATCTTCTTGTTCTCTAATTTCAAATGTCAATTTACTCATTTCAGCACATTCCATTATTTTTTGAATAACTTCCTCCTGCGTTGGTATTTTCTCATTTTTCCAATGTTTGGCAAATACAATTCTAGCTGCTGTTAAAACATTTACAATCAAATATTTCGAATCTGTATTATATGTTTCTAGTATAATTCCCAATAAAAAAATCTCTGGTTTAAGGTTTATGTGTTTTTGTGTCATTTTCCCCAACCACACACGTGGATTTTAGTCCAGTATCTTTTAGCTTCTATGCAAGTCCACCACATATGGTAATATGAGCCCGGTGTCTGATGACATTTCCAACACTTTTCCGACTTGTTCTTGAACATTCTTGCTATTCTCATTGGGGGTAGGTGCCACCGGTAAAATATCTTATACAAATTTTCCTTATATGCTGTTGATATTGTCATTTTATAATTTTGAGACCATAATTTTTGCCATTTCTCTAATTCAATCCCATGTCCAAAATTTTTCCTCCAAGCTATCATGGTTTCTTTGACTTGTTCTTCCTTTAGCTTAACCTCTAATAGATGTCCATATAATCTTTTAATTACGTTTTCATCAGGACCTGTCAAAATGTTATCTAATTCAGTCATTTTATCATAGAAACCTTCTGTTTTGCAATCTTTATCATATCTAGATTGTATTTGCACATATGAAAACCGATTCATTCCTATTCCTTCCTGTTTCAACACTTGCATAGATTTAAGTTCACCCTCTGCATTCAATATTTCACCATATCTAACTGTTAGTTCCTTTTTATATATTATTGGAAATGAAAAAGCTTCAATAGTTGATAGCCAGACTGGAATTTTTAGGTAATATTGCCTTTTGATCTTCTCCCAATTTAGTAACAAGGAGACTTCATGTTGACAAGCCTACTTGAGCCACCCCAGGAGATTCTAAGGTTTGATCTATTTCTCTCTCTGTGTAAATACTTTCAAAGTTGGCTAAATGAAAAATGACTTTATGAACATTTCTGTTATCAGAAATATCTTATCATAGAGCATCTTATCATCTTATCAGTGCAAAGGGGCCCTTGAATCAATGCAATGGAGCCCTATATAATACATTACACACACACACACACACACACACACACACACACACACACACACACATGCCTGCAGAAGTTGTGAATGCTCCAACACTGGATGATTTTAAGAAGTTGTTGGATATCTATTTGTCTGAAGTGGTGTAGGATTTCCTGCCTAAGCAGGAGGTTGGAGTAGAAGACCCTTCCAACTCTGTTATTCTATTCTATATAAGAGAGAGGGAGGGAGGGAGAGAATGAAGAATTTCCTCTTTATCCATTGCTGTTTCTGCTATTTGTCAAGAGACAGCTCATCTCACGTCTCTATCTTCAGTCCATCTTTCCACATACTCACCCAAGATATCTATGAGGCCTGATACAATTAGAAAGGTTTAAGGATTGGCCTATTGCACCCACACATACCCTTTAAATAAATTGATTTCCTGTTAAATCAGATGCTTTAATGTTTGCTCAGATTGGACTCCCATTCCCCCAAATTCCCACAATCTAGAGACCAACTGAAAAATTGTCCTTGGGTTCTTCTATCATCATGTTTGTCCTGCATTTCCATTAGAACTCCCTTTAGAACTCCCTTTCTCCTTTCTCCAACAACCTAGTTATATATTTTATCTGTTTACTGGCTATTAGGGCATGGAAGGGGCAACTGAGACTCTGCTTGCAATACGCCTGTTGTACTCTGTGAAGGAGGATCTCTTAATCCATATAGGAGAATCTGCAAAAGGTTGAAACCATGTGAGCTGCATGAAATGTGGAACGACATTCGGTGATGGCGGTGATCTTTTCAGATAAAGAAGACATTCAGAGGAATACAGGAATACAGAGTTGAGCCAGGGATTTGGGAGAATTGAAATATTAGTCAGTATACAGGAAGGGGATATGGAAGAGAATACCAAGATGTAGATGAGAGAAAGGTCCAACCACGTCTATCTCCTTGGTACATACCAAAATATCCCAACACCCAATCTCTTCAACATACATCTATGGATATGTGGAAAGCTCTTCCCTTTAAATTTAAGTGATTTGAGTTTTAATGGAGAAAAATTGTGGAGTGCAGATGGTGGTTCAGGGTAACAGTTCACTTTATTTGCATTAAAGTCAGAAATGTGGAACCTCTGTAGCTCAAGGAAACTGTGTATGACTTAGAGGTTTGTTGATTGATTGCTCAGGTGCCATGACCATCAGCAACTAAATATATATAATTTCTCCAGTATCATCTGTATTATTGCATCCATATTGTTCCCTCAGTAGGGTATTCACACTTGTTGGCATTGAATTGATTCATTTTGCAGTGGTCATCCTCTTCTTCAATTTCCTTCAGCCTCTTCCAATGTTATGGACTTCCCCAGGAAGCTGGGTCTTCACAGAATGTGTCCAAATAGGATAGTTTGAGCATCTCAAATTGACTTGTTCTAACATGGTGGTTAGAAGTTTCTGAACCCTTTGGAACATTCAATGTTTCTACATAAATGTAACCCAAAACATGATCTATTCTCTAGACAAATCCTAAAACTGGGCATAGAGAAGCCAAAAAAAAAACAATGAATCAAAAACAGTATAGTTATTCATTTATTGATCGAGGGAAATGATCCAAGGCTACTTATTTGTGGGTGGCAAAAGTAGGCGTACCTTTTCCTTCAATAATTGATCATTAGGCAGCAATAACTACAACTAAACAGTTAGGATAACAGCTGACTAATCCCACACCTCATCATGGAGGAATTTCAGCTCATTCACTCCCCTAGCAAAACAGCTGGCTACTCTTTATCTGGTTTTAGCATTTGGGTGAGAGGAGACCACATTTTATGCTATATTTATGAAAATATAGTGAACATTTAAATGGGTTCAGTGGGGGAAAATCAGTTCTGAGCTATTTTAATAGACACATTGAGACCTATGGAATGTGGCCTTGCAGCTCACAGGACCCATGGTAAAAGGCTTGATGAAAATGCTTCTTCCACTATAGATACAATACACAAAACTCACACATACCAGAATGAATGGTGAATGTGAGCATGGCCAGCAGCTGCATTAACCCCAGAGAGAGATTCAGCTTTTTAAAGAGAGAGGCATATAATTTCCAAACTCTTTTTTTTAAAAAGAAAAATCAAGTTCTCAACCTGACTCTTTGTGTTATGCAGATACCCAGACAAATCCAAAGAGACAAATGCCCACAAAGAGAAAAATACTCTTTGGCAACAGAATTTTGACAAGCTAAAATACGCCACCCTGCTTGTGCTTGTGTTTTATCTCTGCCCTAGAGAGACACAGGAACTCCTCCTCCTCCTCCCTGTTGGAGGTCAGCAGATCAAAGGGATGGGGGGTGGAGGGCCTGGTCTTTTCAACCTCTCAATTGGCACTTAGACTTCCCCCAACAGTCACAACTCAAAAGGAGCCCCAGGAGAGTCCAGTGTATTTGCCCACTTCCCTGGGTAGAAGAGGAATTTATAATGCCCACTTTATAATCCCTTGGTAAAACAACATTTGGAATACTGCATCCAGTTTTGGTCACCACAATGTAAAAAAAAAAGATGTTGAGACTCTGGAAAGTGTATCGAGAAGAGCAACAAAGAGGATTAGGGGACTGGAGGCTACAACATATGAAGAACGGTTGCAGGAACTGGATATGTCTAGTTTAATGAAAATACGGAGTAGGGGAGACATGATAGCAGTCTTCCAATATCTCAGGGGTTGCCTCAAAGAAGAGGGAGTCAAACTATTTTCCAAGGCACCTGAGGGTAGAACAAGAAGCAATGGGTGGAAACTAATCAAGGAGAGAAGCAACTTAGAACTAAGAAGAACTTTCTTGACATTGAGAACAATTAATCAGAGGAACAATTGGCCTCCAGAAGTTGTGGATGCCCCAACACTGGAAGCTATTAAGAAGAGATTGGACAACTATTTAGTTGATTAGTTTCCACTGTGCTATGTGTTTAACAATTCCTAGTCAAAACTGGTGCTTCTCCCAGAGACACTAAATTCCCATAAATATACTTTTATGCTCTGGGTTGCTTCCTGTGTGCAGGATCTGGAGATACTTAGTAGAGGCTTCCTTATTTCCTTTTCCTTTTCTTTCTCTGCAGTATTATTTGGTCCTTGGCTTCACATGATAGACTGTTCCTAATTTGGGAGGGTTACCTCTTTATGAACACTTAAATTTTCATACACTTTCTCTCTCTCTCTCTCTCTCCCTCCCTCCCTCCCTCCCTCCCTCCCTCCCTCCCTCTCTCTCTCTCTCTCTCTCTCTCTCTCTCTCTCTGGAAGTTTGTTTTGTATTGCCCTTCCTGCTTAGTGGAAGCTAATGCAGTCTCATTCAGTGAGACGGAAGGATACATTTTGAATTTGAACAGAACGATAGGGCCACTTTCTGCTCAACACAGACGGGGCATGATCACTCCTTCAAACTCAAATTCTCCCTGTCAGAAATCTCCAGGCATTGCTCGGTTGAGCTTTCTGCAGGAAAACTGAGAACTGGAATGAAAAAGAGGCCAGAGACGTTAAAGAAGCCTCCCACATAAAACAAACCTTTAGACAAAGATTGTTGCCTTAAACACACTCCTAAATTGTGTCTTTTTTGGCAGCAGGAAAGAACATGGGATCAAACTCATCATAGCACAAATGATCCCTGCCGTCATCCCTGATCACAGATCAAAAAAATTGTGAATCTCATTTCTGACACAGTTTCTGTGGAATCAAACACTGGAAGTCTTTAAGAAGATGTTGGATAGCCATTTGTCTGAAACGGTATAGGGTTTCCTGCCTAGGCAGGGGGTTGGACTAGAAGACCTCCAAGGTCCCTTCCAACTCTGCTATTGTATTGTATAAACCACTGGACCCAAAGCCAACAGTCAAGGCTCACTACAGTGATTATTACGCAATATACATACTGAGAGTGGGTCTTTTCCAAAAAATAGAGAGAAACTCCCTAAAAACAAAGAGATACACTCACATCATCCAGTCACGTCCCACTCATATTGCTATGGGATTTTAATGAGTCTTTTACATTGTGAATGTTAAAGTTGTAAGCTGCCCAGTGGAATCTATAGGTGAATGTGGTAGCCTTACACATTTGTCTAATAAGAATATATAAATATTTATGCATTGCAGAAAAGAGGGCGAAATGATGCAAAACAAGAGGAGAAAATGGGTTATACATACATAAATAATAACATAAGAAATCTCAGATTACTTCTTGCCCTTCAATTATCTGCAAAGAAAAATTGTCTTAGCTATAAGAAGCATTTTTATTTTCGGATTCAGGAATTGCTATGGGAATGTTTGGATAAAACTTCTCACAGGTCACTAGGAGCTGCAATGCTACATTCCTTATGTCTCCATTTGCTTCACTCCATTCAGTGATGTTTCTGTTTCTATTTAAAAGTTTGTAAATAAAACATTTAACTTTTCCAACTCCAAAACCCAATTTTCAGAGGAAGGCTGGACAAGATGGCTGCAGAAAGATGACTTGGACTCTCTCCCAGGAAGAGATTGAAAAAAACCTTGTCCCTAATGACCAGATTTAAAGTAATGGAATATTTAGAGATCTCCACCAACTATTTATTTCTGGCATATCAACAAAATTCCCATTGCACTAAAAGTCATGTTTGAAAAACTGGATGTGGCATTTCAGGCCTCAGGTAGGTTAAGGATACTGGATAGACATGGTGCCATAAGGATCCCAAAAAGCTCAGTTGACATTAGGGAATTTTACTGTAAAAGGTTGGTGAGAATATATCTTAAACACACTTTAAATATTTCAAGCAATATGTATACTTATGTATGGAGACCAACTTTTGTATGGAGAGCAATACTTATGTGTGGGGAGCAGTTTGGACCATTTTTTAGATGTGGATGTTGGACAACGTTAAGGCTTCAAATTCCTCTGTCTCACTTATCTACATTTCTTCTTGTGGTCAGTTGCTCTTTTGTATTCAGGTCTGGCTTCAAGATGATAATGTAGCACTTGGGGATGAAGATGCAGCCCAGCAGACCAGCACTGGAGGTCAAGATGGAGAAGACCTGAACAGCCACCATGTATTTCCCTTTGGTGCTCAGGTAGGTTGGCACAAAAGTCACCCAAACGCTGCAGAAGACCAGCATGCTGAAGGTGATCAGCTTGGCTTCATTGAAGGCCCCAGGGAGATTCCTGGCCAGGAAAGCCACTGTGAAGCAGATGGAAGCCAGAAATCCCAAGTAGCTGAGTGTGATGTAGAACATGAAAACGGAACCTTCATTGCACTGCAGGATGATCGCACCAGGCTGGGAGTGAAAGTCACATTCAGGGAATGGGGGAGAAACTCCCAGCCAGATGGAACAGATAATGATTTGTACAGTAGAACAAGAAAAGATGATGGAGTTGGCCAAGCTCTTCCCCAACCATTTCTTCACTTGGTTTCCTGGTTTTGTGGCCAGGAAAGCCAGCACCACTGTGATTGTCTTGGCCAAGAGAGAAGAAACGGCAACTGAGAAAATGATGCTGAACACTGTTTGTCGGAGAAGGCAGGTGGCTTTCCTTGGTTGACCAATGAAGAGAAGAGGAGACAGGAAGCAAAGCAGGAGGGAGGCCAGGAGGATGTAAGAGAGGTCTCGGTTGTTGGCTTTGACAATGGGAGTTTCTTGGTTTTTAATGAAGATGATTAAAACAAAGCCTGTGGTTAGGAAGAAAAGTAGGGCAAAGGAGACCAGGATGATGCCCAGATATTCTTCATAAGACAGAAAGGTTATTACTTTGGGGATACATTGAACTCGATTCTCATTTGGATATTTGTCATCTGGACACTTGATGCATTTTTCTGTATCTGAGAAATCCAAAACGTATATATTTTAGCATATTTGACCTTTCCAAGGGTGACCTTCTTGGACCAAACCTCATAGCAGAAGAATTTCCTAAGATGCATTTCCTAACATTTCAATACAAAAAAGCTAAGAAAGATCATTTTCTAAAATGTATACAGAGAGAGCTAAGATGTATAAAATTCGGAGAAGACCTAAGACCAGAATGGCTTTTTTAATGTGTTTAACCACCATGGGAATTTATATTATTAAAGGTAAATAACAAATCAGTTAATGTTTCCAGGCACACTTTAGGAGTTCTTTGTAAGACTCTGGATCCAAAGCTTACCTAGAGCTTGTGATATCTAGTTTAGCTGGCTAAGGATGCTAGTCCCGCCAATAATCTGGAATGGCTATTGGAAACAGTGGTGATATCGTGTGATGCACCCATAACTGTCCCCATTGTGAACCAGGGATACCTCCTTCGTTATCCTCATGGGGAGGCCCATGTAGGGCTTCCGGTGACGTCAGGGCATATGGTCGGTGGTGGAGAAAACTCCTCTCCTCCTAGCTGACCCTTTCCCGTGGCTGGCGGCGATTTAGGGCCATCGCGAACCGCGGGGGGGCTCGCGAATGAAAGAGGATATTGAGGTGTGTGAGGAGGCAGCAAATTCCACACACCGAAATCCCTCTAAGGCACCGCCGCGGGAAGAGGGCGACGTGGGGTCGCCCCAAAGCCGAGACTGATCCTTTTGGTTGGGGAAGCTGTTGGGGAAGCTGTCGTCACAGTGCAATTGCTCTCTAGATGGATTGAACGGTGGTGATTCTTTTAACTTTCTTTTGCCTTTTTGCTGCTGGAAGATCGGTCGTGGTGAAGTAGAGACAGCTGTCGGATTGGAATGAGTGGCCATTTTTACTTGTTGCTCGGCTAGCTGTCTTTTCAACTGCCATACCGGAGGTGTTAGATCCGTGACAGAATCTTCTTAGTTAATCTACTTCTTTCTCCCTACTGCTGGGAGTTCTAATACTCTGGACTTCCCCTATAACTGGATTGCAGTGGAGTAGATTGGATTGTCTGCTGAATTTTGCCGGTTTTGAACTAAGAAACTTAAACATACGGGGGCGATGATTTATTAATTTAATGTCCCTTCCGGCTGAGCAGTAAAGGAGGTGGGCTCAGAATCGAGGAGATTCGAAGAGTTATATCACCATCTAGTGGTTTCTCTGGGTAATACAGTTATGTCTACAACTTCCATCTCCACTAGATCAACAACGAAAAACCTCCCCTCCTCTGCAACCCTAAGTCCCAAGGGGATATCTACTAGACCACTGGAAGACATGTCGACCTCTGGTAATTCCCCGTCTATGCAAGCCCTCCAGGGGATGATGCAGGCTATAGAAGACTCGATGACTAAAAACTTTGCAGATCTAAGATCGGATGTCAAATCCGAAATGGGAGGGGTCAGGGAGGAAATTAAACAGCTGCGTGGAGATATGCGAGAATTCCAGCAGGCTTTGGTAAAGCAAGAGGAAAAGACCCGGGAGGTGGAATTAAGAATGGAAAGATGTGAGGGACGTATGGATCGATGGGAACAGAAACAACCAATGGTTACTAAAAGGTTAATGGATGAGATCTCCTTTTTAGAAATGGAAAGATCCTCCTTTTTCCTCAGACTTCAAAATGTGGTGGAAGAGAGGGATGAGAACCTGGAGGAAATTGTGGGAGACATGGTGGTAGAGTCTCTGGACACAGCCAGGAGTCAGGTGCAGCAGGATATAGATCAGGCTTTCAGGGTGTTCACTGGGTATGCCAAGCGTAATAATCTCCCTCGAGAAATCCATGTGCGTTTCAACAAGAGAGCGCTATGTGAGGAATTCTTTAAACGTACTAGGAACCAAACTTTAACATATAAGGGGCGACAGATTACTATTCTGAGGCAGGTTCTGAGATGTGTCCGGGAACGGAGACGGGAATATCAATTCCTTACTTTATTACTAAGAAGAAATGCAATCGTGTATCGATGGATGTTACCTGAGGGTTTACTAATGACATGGAGGGACAAAAAGGTTAGGATTAGGAACTTACAGGAGGCCAGGGACTTTATACAACAGCACTTTAATACAATAGACTTGGAAAGAGAAGGAGAAGCAGAAACGGAGAGTAGGAGTCAGGAGGAATCGAAAGAAGATGATATGGGGACAGTTAATATAGGGGGGGAGGAGAGGAAATTGAAGGGATAAGAGAAGGGGAAGGAAGACCAATACTAGCAACACAGAGAGAAACAAGACAATCCAAGAAAGCTACAACCAAAGGGCAGTAAAGAATAGGAACGACAGGTATAATGGGGGAATGTATATGTTTATTGTCGGTAAATATTAACGGCTTAAATGGCCCCTCTAAACAAAATAGAATTCTGAACAAATTGACTAAGCTCAAATATGATATTATTTGTTTACAAGAGACTCATATAAAGAAGGATCATGCGCATCTACTGAGACATCGGAAATTGGGTAATATGTTTACTGCCTTAGCAGAACAAAAAAAGAGAGGTTTAGTGTTTTATGTGCAACACCATTTGAAAGCCCAACAAATCTTTGCTGATCAGGAAGGAAGGGTTCTAATGATAGAGATAGAGATTGGACAGAGGAAGTGCCTTCTGGTTGGTATATACGCCCCCAATGTCAATCAAAGGGCCTTTTATGAAGATTTGTATGGGAGATTAGGGGAAGTGGAATATGATCATATCTGCGTACTGGGGGATTTTAATACGGTGGTGGATAAAACTCAGGATTATATCCGGGGGGGGGGGGGGAATCAAGGAGGTTTGAAAGAAATTAAAAAAACCCTACCAAGGATATGTCATAAGATAAGGGAGGAATTTGGCCTACAAGATGTTTGGAGATTACACAACCCTGGGAAAAGGCAATACACCTATTTCTCCCCCAGACACCACTCCTGGACACGTTTAGACATGGTCTGGATGTCTCCAGAACTGAGGGGAATGGTGTCTGGAATAGAAATTGGTACTAATGAATGGGCGGATCATAGTCCTATAAGGCTGACATGGAAGATTCCTGGATACAGGCAAACTAGATGGAGAATGTGGGTGGGGACTTTGCAGGATGAAGACTTTATGGGGTCTTTTAAAAAAGAGATGAGTTTTTTTATTCAAGAGAATAAAACTGAAGACACATCCATTTATAATACTTGGGACACCGCTAAGGCAGTTATGAGGGGTTTTACTGTTTAAATACAGTGCTAACTGTCGGAAAATTAAAAAGAGCACAACGGAAAGAATTCCTGAATAATTTGAGTAGAGTTGAGCAGAGAATGCAGGAAGGGAATGAGCAGGAACATCTGGTCGAGGAAAGGTCGTTCTGGCAACATCAGATTAGTTTGCTAGATAAAGAAGAGTTAGCCTCTAAGATTAAATGGTCTAAACAATATTACTTTGAGAATGCCAATAAGCCAGGTAGATGGCTCTCATACCGCTTAAGGAAGGAAGGCGAACAACGTAGGATAGAGGGGTTGAAGGATTTGGATGGAAACTTCCATACTACTAAGGAAGGGAAAAAGAAAGTGGCACAAGAATTTTTCACCAAATTGTATGAGAAAGGGGCAGAAGAGATACAAGGAATCAGACAGTTTTTGATTAAATCTGACCTACCACAAGTCCCTGAATCTGTGAAGCAACTTCTTAACGCTGATATAACGGAAGGGGAAGTAGAAGCAGCCATGATGAAACAAGCCAATGGGAAGACCCCGGGTACAGATGGACTCCCGGTTGAACTATACAAGGTGATGTTTGGGGTACTGGGTAAATATATGACAGATTTGTATAACAGAGTGATGAGGGATACCCAGACTCCAGCATCGTGGTCTGAAGCATTTATTTCCATTATTCCCAAGGAAGGGACTGACCTGTCACTTATTAGAAATTATAGGCCAATTTCGCTGCTAAACTCTGATTATAAAATTTTTGCGGCAGTGTTAGCAGCAAGACTTACCTGTTTTCTCTCAATACCTTCATACACTCAGATCAGAATGGCTTCCTCCCCAACCGACACCTACAGGATAATTTGAGGATGATTATGAATACCCTGGAATATTTTGAGGCCTCCCCAGATAAACAGATGGCCGTAGTTTTTGTCGACGCCCAAAAGGCATTTGATCGGGTCTCCTGGGACTTTATGATAGCCCAGATGGAATATATGGATTTTGGCACAAAATTTATTGGGGCAATTCAGGCCATATATCAAAAACAAACAGCAAGGGTATGGATTGAGGGAGATCAAACAGGGAAGATCGAGATCCATAGAGGTACAAGACAGGGTTGCCCCTTATCCCCGCTCTTATTTGTCTTGACTTTGGAACCTCTACTGAGAGAAGTAAGACGGAAAAGCGAGATAAAGGGAATGAGGATTAGATGGGAGGAGGTTAAGGTGCAAGCCTATGCTGATGATCTGGCCTTCATTCTAGAGGAACCAAGGGAATCAGGACCGCATTTGTTAGAACTAATTAGGGAATTTGGGAGCGTTGCAGGTCTACTTCTTAATGAAGATAAGACCAAAATGTTGGTCAAAAAACATGACCACAAGACAGAATCACCAACTTGAACATCTAGTGGGTCTGAAGACCGTAAACAAAATCAAATATTTAGGAATATGGCTGACAGGGAGATGTAGCTCTATAAAGGAGGACAATTATGTTCACCTTTACAAACAGATGGTCCAAGATTTCGGCAGATGGAAGAACCTGCAACTTTCCCTTATGGGGAGAATAGCAGTTATTAAAATGTGTATTCTCCCCAAATGGCTATTTTTATTTCAATCGGCCCCTGTAAGATTGGAAAAGAAATTCTTTGATGAAATGAATAGAGCCGTCTCAAAATTTATTTGGCAAGGTAAAAAACCTAGAATTAAACTGAAAATGATGCAGGAACCTAGAATTAGAGGGGGATTTGGTCTCCCCAATTGGTAGCTTTATTATCAGGCAGCTTTATTAATTTGGATTAAAGAATGGATGACCCTGAGAAGAACACAGCTCCTGACTATTGAAGGCTGGGGCCTACAGTATGGTTGGCACTATTATATTTGGCCCGGTTCAGAGCGACCCAAACACTTTAATGACCACTTGGTGCGTAGGACCTTGAGCCACTCTTGGGAGAAGTTGAGGAGGAAGTTATAAGGTGCTTGAAGGTGCCATGCTGGATCTCTACTCAGGAAGCCCTTGTTTATCCAACACGATATAGAGGGGAGAAGATCTTGACATATGAAGAGATCTTAGACTCACAGGGGAATTTGAAGACCAGGGAATCATTAGCTTCGCAAGGGTACCATATCGACTGGTGGCCATATTCCCAGATATTCTCAAGGTATAAAAAAGATCAGAAGACTGAAGGTATATATCCCTATAAACAAGAACTGGACAAGGTTCTTTTTGGAACAGAGAAAGGGATGCTTTCCAAGTGTTACGGACATCTACTCCTACTAGACGTAGGGGAAGAAGTGGTTAAAGACTGCATGATTGCTTGGGGATGGAATATAGGACGTACATTGGACTTTCAAAGTTGGGAAGAAATTTGGTTTAAAAATATGAAATTGACTATGGCAGCCTCGTATAAGGAAAAGACATATAAAATGATATATCGGTGGCATCTACCACCGGCAAGACTTGCCAGAATGTTCCCTGGGATCATGCCTAATTGTTGGAAATGTGGTCACAGAGAGGGGACCTACTTCCATCAGTGGTGGACCTGCCCAATGGCGATTAAATACTGGAAAAAAATCAGACAGTGGTTAATAGAAATCACCCAACATCAATTAGATTTGAAACCTGAAATCTTCCTGTTAGGACTCAAACCCCCAGATATCAACATGGAGATATGGTTTTTGGTGTTGCACATAACCATTGCGGCAAGATTGGCATTTGCCCAGGAATGGAAGAGCGATCAAATACCAATGGATAGGGCAGTAATAAATAAAATTAATGAATGCGCAGAATCGGATAGACTAACAAAATTAATTAAAGGAAAAAAGGACTCAGAATTCTATAACTCGTGGAAGAGGTGGTATAATTGGGTACGGGAACGACCAAATAATAACAACTGAAGCAATAATATATGTTTAAATCAGATACTGGTAAATAATATTAATCAGAAATTAAAGGACGAATAAGAATTGATGAAGTAGGTACGCTGACTAGACGGGCTTCTGCATATAGTGTAAATGTTGGTGTTAAATATTAGGCCTACTATTAGGATGGTAATGTTAAGTTTGGTTATTTAAACGCTATGATTTCTTGCGTGGTGATGGCAATATGTTTAAAATTATGTTTGTATGATTTTATTTTTACAAGAATAAATAAATAAAAATTATAATAATAATAAAAAAGACATTCCAAGAATCATTCCAGTAGGAGGACCTAAGACAATTAATGAGCAAAGGAGATATTTTCTCTTTAAATAATAAAGCTTGCCCAATCTGCCACTCCCTCCTAACTCTTCCCAGTCTTTCTTTCAAGGTCTTTTTGGTATGCTGCTTTTTAAAATAAGAAATAAAATAAAGAAGGAAACATTTGCATTTCAAAGCATCCCTTTACACCGACTTCCATGGTGAATTCTCTGGATAAACCCACTTCCATAGGGGCCTGCCCTTTTCTTTGGTGTCACCCACCTTCCTGAGTGGAGATGGTCCCCTCTGGACAAGGAACGCAGTCATAGCAGCAAACTGGCTCTCCTTCTCGCTTCCGCTTGACAAACCCAGGATGACAACTTTCCACACATTTGGACTGAGGCAGAGACTAAGCAGAAAAACAAGGAATGCCAAAGGAACTGGGTTAGGACTCACCATCCATGGAACATGGAGGTAGACAAAAACATGAGCTAAGTAGTCTAATGGGTCCACTTTGGTAAATACGAAATCACTGATTGATTTCACACAGATGTAGGTGATATAACTATAACTATATAAGCCCAGTGTGAGGGAAATGGATGGTTAAGTATGAAGTATTAATAAATAAACTATGCAACTGACTAACTTAAGGCACAGCTGTCAAACTCCCAGCCTGTGTCACGTGCTGGCCATGCCCATGCCTGGTTTAGCGAAGGGGGGGGGGGAATCCTGATAAGTCACGTGACACAGCTGTGATGACGTGAGTTTGACACCCCTGAACTAAGGCATATTAATTTGCAATAAAAGACTTTTGCATTTAATAAAGCCTGGAGGGAAGCAATTGAGAAAAGATTTAAGCGTTAAGTGGCAGCTATTGGATTCTTCCCAATTACCGTATTAACATCAGTTCCTCCACTCTTCACACACCCATAATGTTAAAGTATGATGATCTACTCATATTACATTTTAGAATAAAATGTATTGTAAAAAAAATATTATTTTTTTATTCTATTCTATTTATTAAAATAGAACAACACTATGATGAAAAAAGAAATCTCAGATTTGGAAACTTTTATTCTGGGTTATAGCAAAGGTTCTTTTCTTTGAAAGCAGCCCAAAACCAACTTTCAGTTAAGACGTCAAGGAAAATTCCTTACAAATGAGGGCTGTCAACCTTAAAGGAGATGCTCATTGTTGAATTATATATTTACTAATTCAGCTCACTGGTAATCTAGGAATAAATTCTGCCTAGTTTCTAGAAATGTAGTGAAGGGTAAGTTGCTGCACATGAGACATGAGTAAGAGCCCTTTGTAGGGCCCAGATAGCTATATCAAAGAAAAAGTTCCTTTCTATTCAAGAACTACACTTGGGTAAAACCAACTTGCATGTAAATATAGTTGAAAAGCTATTATTCTATCTGGCAGAGTTTTTAACTTCTCATATTTAACTTTTAAGGAGAATTCTCAAGGAAAGTTGTCCATCTTAGGGAGTAGACCTAGTCTACTTGAAATGGCTTCTCAGGCTTTGGGGGGAAAAAGAGAAAAGACACAAATATTTCACCCACTTTGTTGAGCAACTTTAGACGTGACAGACGATTTTTGCTGATAAAAAGTCTCTGTCTTTTAATATTCCCCAGATGCACCATGATGGGATCCTCCTTGGGGAGAACCAGCAAGCTTGCTATGCCAAGGTCTCCTGCTACATCTCCATTTTGGTCCAAGTAGAGTTTAAAGCCGGAAAAATTGCAAAACTCATTTTTCTTCAGAAATGGATGAAACTACAATGGAAATATGAAGGAATGTTTAAAGCTGAACTTTTAGCTTCTTATTCCTCATGGGTCTTTCACATTTGAAATTTTCTAACCTACAGTTTTATAAGTTACAAATATGTTCAATTGGTACAACAAGAGAAAGTTACCACAGTAGTAGAACAAGTTTGACCACTATCTTCTTAAGTGAATGAAAATGTTCAGCAAAATTTGTCAATAATATATTGATAAAATAGGTTGAAAAAACACAATCAATGCAATTGGTCACTTATAGGGAACATGCCTGAACAGGTGCCAAATAAATTGAACAACAGAAAAAAAATGATTAATCCAGGGAGAGGGGCCATGCGTCGCAGCGTTACCGCGGCTTTTCTGGTTACTCCAGATGAGCCGCTGAATCCCGATCGTTTGGACGGTCCGATTGGACCCAAGCTGTCTCGTAGAGACAGTGGGAGGTAAGGGGAAATTCCGGGGGATCCAGAGACACCCGCAAAGTCTCTGGAAACCCTGGGGATTTCCTCTCCTCCCACTCCCTTCATCTACCCTCATCTTTCTTATACGGATTGCCTTTTTTTCTCTTTCTTTTCTTGCCCCTCTATTTCTTCTACCCCTTTTCCGTATCCTTTATCATATTTCCCATATTCTGTGCTCTCTATTTAAATCTTGACTTCTCCCCTTATTACTTTTATCTAACTACTATACACCTTTTCTCCCTTTCTCCTCCTCCCTTCCTCTTTTCTTCTTCTTATCTTCTCTTTCTCCTAGTGTTTATTGCAATTGGACTGAACTACAAAATGAAGAAGAAGAAGAAGAAGAAGAAGAAGAAGAAGAAGAAGAAGAAGAAGAAGAAGAAGAAGAAGAAGAAGAGGGAATAAACTAGCAAGATGAGTAGAAAGCCAACACCAGTGGGCTCTACAACAACAACCCCTGCCTCCTCACCGGCAGGAGGACAAAGATCAATACAATCTATGATTCAACAGGAAAAAGAGAAGACCATATTGTTAGATTCAATTATGCAATCAATACAGAAACTACAAACAAGCTCTGATGAAAAATTGGATAAAGAAAATAGGCAATATGGAAATGAAGATGGAGAACATAAGGAAAAAAAAAACAGATGAAGCAGAGAGAAATATAAAAGATATACAACAGTGGATCAAAAAACAAGAAGACGATATGCAAAAAATTGCTGAAAGAGAGAAGCAAAGAGAGAAGAGGGATGAAGAATTTGATTCTAGATTGAGTGAAGTGGAAACAGAAAATAGTGCAATAATTGGATGGGAGAAGGAGCGTTCCGAATATTTTCTGAGGTTTCAAAATATAGTAGAAGAAAAGGGTGAAAATCTGCCACAAATAATATCTGAAATTCTCATAAAAATATTAGAGATACCTGAAGAGAAGATATTGGACGGTATAGATGAGACATTTCGAGTTAATACAAGATATGCAACAAGAAACTCCCTCCCAAGGAAGGTCCATGTAAGATTTACTAAAAAAGCATTAAAACTACAAATTCTGCAAAATACAAGACATAAAAAACTGGAATATAAAGGCAAGGAGATTGCAATTCTAAAGCAAATACCAGGAAGGGTGAGAGAGAAGAGAAGAAAATACCAATTTTTGACTACAGTTTTACTTAAAATAGGAGTTAACTATAGATGGCTGATTCTGGAAGGCCTAATATTTTTATGGAAAGGACAGAGATACAGAATTGATACAATTGAGAAGGCAGAAGCTTTCTATACAGAACATTTGAGAGGAAAGGCAGAGAAGCCTGGAAATGAAGAGCTACCGGTGCAACTGCTGGATTTACCTATAATAGAAATTGAGAGGACAGAGGGTGCTGTAAGTGGAATTGACATTGAAGAAGGTGCTGTTGGGGGTGTAGAGATTAGAGCACAACAGGAACCAAGATCAACTAGAGCTATAAATTCTATATATAAAACATAAGGATGGAAGGAATAAAACTACTCTCAATTAATATAAATGGACTTAATTCGCCAAATAAAAGAAAGAAAATATATTTCATAAATTAGGAAAACTAAAATTAGACACAATCTGCCTACAAGAAGTACATATCCAGCAAAGAAACAGCCATCTATTAGTACAACCAAAACTGGGGAAAAATTTTACTTCATTAGCGGATTGTAAAAAAGAGGTGTGACCTTTTACATTAAAGATAAAATCCCTGCGAAACAAATCTGTACAGACGAAGATGGAAGAATTTTTAATGGTGGAAATAATGGACAATGTTAGGAAAATACTTTTAATTGGAATTTACGCACCTAATGAAAAACAGGATTAATTTTATTAAAAAATCCACAAGAAAATTTCTGATCTAGACTATGTTGATATTTGTATGATGGGAGACTTCAATGGTATTGTAGACCAGAATATGGACTATAAAACCCATAAAACAACAAAACTAAATAGAAAAACACTCCCAAAGTCCTTCTTCAGGATGATGGATGAAATAAACCTAAAAGACGTTTGGAGACAAAGGAACCCCACTAAAAAACAATACACCTTCTATTCAAATAGACACTCATCGCTCTCTAGAATTGACATGATTTGGGCCTCAACGGACATATCCAGCAGCGCACTAGACGTGGAGATTGAGTCGAACACTTGGGCGGATCACAACCCAATGACAATAGGTTGGAGACAACAAAGAATAAGATCTAGATGGACACTAAATAACATGATATTGAAAGATAAAGAATTTGTAAAGAAAATGGAAAAAGAATTGACTTTCTTCTTTAAAGAAAACAAAAAAGAAGACATGTCCTTACAGAATCTCTGGGATACAATGAAGGCCTTTTCTAGAGGTTTGATAATAGACTATGCAAGAAAGAGAAATTTAAAGAAAAGACAAGTGTCCAAGGATCTAGAAAAAGACTACAGCACATTGGAAAAAGAACTACAGAAATTTCCACAAAAGAAAGAGATTAAAATAAAGATGGACACAATAAAACACAAAATGGACCTACTGGAAAAGGAGGACGTTTATGATACAACAAATGGAACAAATGAACTTTGGTAAGAACTTTATTCAAGCCATACAAACGATATACCACAAGCAAACAGCCAAGATAATGATAAATGGAGAACTGACAGATCCAATCAAAATTAAAAGAGGTACGAGACAAGGCTGTCCACTATCACCACTGCTTTTTGTTTTAACACTAGAAGTACTAAATAGAAAGATTAGAGAAGAGGAAGAAATAAAGGGAATGACTATTAAAAAGGAAGAATACAAGCTGCAAGCATTTGCTGACGATTTAGTCTTCATTCTTGAGGAGCCATTTCAATCTGCACCTAAATTGATAGGAGAAATTGAGGCGTATGGAGAAGTTGCAGGTTTGAAAATAAATAAAGACAAAACAAAGATCTTGACAAAAAATATACCCCGAAAACAAAAAGAAGAATTGGCGGAAATTTTAGAAATGCAAATTACAAATAAATATTTGGGGATTCACCTAACAGCCAAATGCAGCACTCTCAAAGAAGATAATTATCTTAGATTGAAGCAACAAATTGCAACAGATTTGGCAAAATGGGGGAATCTTCAATTATCAATGATTGGTAGAATCGCAACAATCAAAATGAACATCCTACCTAGACTGCTATTTTTGTTCCAGACTATTCCAATTAAGTTGGGGAAAGGCTATTTTGAAGAATTAAATAAAATGGTGTTGAAATTCATATGGCAAGGGAAAAAAGCAAGAATAAAACGTAAATTGTTACAAGATGCCAAATCAAGGGGAGGGTGGGGCTTACCCGATTGGGAGTTATATTACCAGGCAGTTAGTCTGATGTGGATTAAGGAATGGATAATGCTAAGAAATGCTAGGCTTTTGAATCTAGAGGGTCATGACCTGTTGTTGGGATGGCATGCATATTTATAGTATAAGGGAACTAAAACGCATGGTTATTTCAGAAGGCATTTTATAAGAGAGGCTCTGTTATCAAATTGGGAGAAGGTTAAGAGGTTGCACTACTTGAAAATTCCAGTCTGGATATCAACTATTGAAGCTTTTTCATATCCAATAGTATATAAAAGGGAAGAAACAGTTAGATATGTTGAATTATTGAATACAGAGGGTGAACTCAAATCCATACAAGAATTGAAACAGGAAGGTATTGAACTCAATTGGTATTCATATGTGCAAATACATTCTAGATATAATGAAGATCGAAAAAATGAGGGCTTTTATGATAAAATGACTGAATTAGATAAAATCTTAACAGGTAATGATGAAAAAGTAATTAAAATTGTTTATGACTATCCATTAGAGGCGAAATTATATGAAGAACAAGTGAAAGGAACTATGTTAGCTTGGGGAAAAAACTTTGGACATGGGATTGACTTAGAAAAATGGCAAAAACTGTGGACTCAAAATTATAAAATGACAATGTCAACTGCATATAAAGAGAACTTGTATAAGATGTTTTATAGGTGGCACTTATCCCCATCGAGAATAGCAAGAATGTCGAAGAATAAGTCTGAAAAATGCTGGAAATGTCAACGTACGCCGGGCACATTCTACCACATGTGGTGGACTTGTCCTGAAGCTAAAAGATACTGGACTAAAATACACACGTGGTTGGAGAAAAAAATGATACATAAACATATAGACTTGAAACCAGAACTTTTTTTATTGGGAATAATTCCAGAAATATACAATATGGACTTGAAATATTTGATCATAAATGTGTTAACAGCTGCTTGCTAAAAAACTGGAAAAATGAGAAATTACCAACAGAGGAAGAAATTGTTCGGAAAATAATGGACTGTGCTGAAATGAGTAAACTTACATTTGAAATTAGAGAACTAGAGGATGAGCAATTCTATAAAGTATGGGATTTGTTTTATCAATGGTTGGAAAAAAAAAAAACCTGGAAATGAATTTTTTTCTCTCCTTTATCTTATCTTATATGTAATAATAATAGAAAGCTATACTTAATGTTGTGAAAAAAAATTCCTTTCTTTTCTTTTCTCTCTTTTTATATATGTTAAGCTTTTACGATGAAACAGACTACTTACTTATACGATATAAGAATAATAATGTATTTAATGTATAACAGTGAGATAATTTAAACTGTTTAGGTATGATTGTAGCTGGTGACTATTTTATAATATAAAATGGAATAATGATGATGTAATGAATAATGGTTATAAATATAGATTGAAATACTTAATGACCACATGGATTGACAAATAATAATGGAAAATTATATTCGGAGTTGTGGATGATTGGAAATTCTATGGTTAATGGAAAGCAGAAATGTGTTATATGAAATTAATGAGAATTTTTTGACTTAATCTTTATCCTTATTTTTTAGAGATTGGTGATATAATTTTATAAAGACTTATTGTTACCTAGTAGATAATTATGGATGTAAAGAAACAAGGGTTGTCACAAATGAAAGAATATTAATGGTAATTTGAACACACAATGCTCAATGAAATATTTAACTATGTTTAATGGATAATTAGTGACTTTATTCTTAATTGTAAAAACCGTTGCACAAAAACTTGTAACCAAATGACATGCTTGATGAAATTGTGTTTTTCCCCCTCCTTGCTCTTGTTCTGTATGTGTTGTTTTGTCTTTTTTAAAGAAAAAAATAAAATTTATATACAAAAAAAAAAAGGAAAAAAAAAGATTAATCCTAAGACCAAATAAAAGAGTTGCACTATGTATGAAATAACTAAATGTCTATAGAAATAGAGCACAACAATGATGAAAACTGCCTGGAATGCATCTTGGGTCAATGTAAAAAAAGGGGGGCGGTGTTTGTGACATTGCTATAGGTGTATAATATAGGTCACCCAACCAAAGAGAGGAAATAGATGGACTTTTTGCTAGTCAGCTAATTTTGTTATATAGGAAGCACATCACAATAGCAATGGAGGATTTTAACTACCCTGATATCAACTGGGAGGCAAACTCTGCACTTTGTGGAAGATCAAACAGGTTCCTGACAAACCTAGCAGACAACTTTGACTCCCAAAATGTAGAGAAGGGAACAAGGGGATCAGCCATATTTAACTTAATAGAACCAAGATCACGTAAAGTATTAATACCACTTTATAATGCCTTGGTAAGGCCACACTTGGAATACTGCATCCAGTTTTGGTTGCCACGATGTACAAAAGATGTGGAGACTCTAGAAAGACTGGCAGAGAAGGGCAACCAAGATGATTAGGGGACTGGAGGCTAAAATGTATAAAGAACGGCTGTTGGAACTATATATGTCTAGTCTTATGACAAGAAGGACTAGGGGTGAAATGATAGCAGTGTTCCAATATCTAATGGGCTGCTAGAAAGAAGAGAGAGTCAACCTAGTCTCCAAAGCACTTGAAGGCAGGACAAGAAGCAATGGGTAGAAACTAATCAAGGAGAGAGGCAACCTACAACTAAGGATAAATTTCCTGACAGAACAATTAATCAGTGGAACAACTTGCCTCCAGAAGTTGTTCCACTGATTAATTAAATGGTGTTTAGTTAATCTTGATGTTACTTAAAAACTTGATGTTTTTAAGAACAGATTGGATAACCATTTGTCTGAAGTGGTGTAGGGTTTCCTGCCTAAGCAGAGGGTTGGACTAGAAGACCTCCAAGATCCCTTCCAACTCTGCTATTCTATTCTATTCTATTCTATTCTAAACTCTTTGAAAACAACTGGGTGATTAACAGAAAGCATGGATTGTTCAAGTTGAAAGTCAGCCTGGGAAAACAGACAGGAAACCCAAGCAGATGAGCTAATTCTACTTTATTAGAAGGCTACATTAAGAAAATCTTGCATGTCTGAAAGTACAAATCTCCCAGCAACTATTTTTTTTCAGGATGAAAAGTTTTTTCAGCTGAGTTTTTTTTCTCTTTCTGTTATTCAGTTTCAAGCCTCCCTCCTCTTTATTGATCATTCTCTCTGCAGCATCTCTTCTTCCCTTCCCAGAAGTCATTTTCACATAACATTAAACTTCCTCAATAGATTGTGGGAGTGATGGTCATTTAACTTGGTTTCAGCAAACTATAAAGAAACTGTTTAGTAATGATTAAGCACATAATTAAATAAGACTAGATGGTATGATAATTAAGTGGCTTCTTCTAGTAAACCCTTACCTGCCATGGCTGCAGCCTTAGAGCCTCCAACTTCTCTGTACCCTCCTTCCTTCTCCTGGACCTGAAGGAATATGCAGCCTTCAAGGTATGTGCCAATGTCCTAAAGACATTATACATAAACAAGACATTATTCATTTTGATCCTATTCGATCCCGGTTGGGACTTCAGTGTCACTTTCTGGGAGCATCTTCTCCGGCCTTTGACCGAAAAGACGTGCTTTGAAAAAGAACAGGAAAAACACTGAGCTTCAAACTTGGGGTCCAGAAAGAAAAAAAGGGTTCAAAGCCATCATATTCTGGCCTTTCTTTTCCCACAAAGGGAAAGGTCCAAATGCTATGCACATATCTCAGGAGTCTCTGCTTTTTCACAGGAAATACTCCCAAAGTTGTGGTGGTGATCCAGACTTTCCCTTCAATGGGTCCTGGCAAATCTTCAAGTGTTGAATGGAAGAGAGAAATTCTGTCCAAAAGGGGCTCATATTCCATGAAGTGAACAAAGACATTGACTTGTCTCCACTTAGAGAGGGCATCCCTGAGGGGTCCTGTATATCCAGTTGTTGAGAATCGTTGTGACATAACAATGCAAATTCCACTGCTGACAAGCATAGGAGTAAAAGTCCTCATGAAATTCACTCCATTTTCTGTATCTGAAACAAAGAGGCCGATCAAGGTCCATCTGAAATGGAGAAGCAATAGGACCATGCCTGGGTACTGGATCCCTTCTTTGGGGAGTAACGGATGGAGAAAAGGGAATTGATTTTTATCACTCAGGGCCACTGAAGAAGGTGATAAACTCATCTGAAACAGCAACAAAGAATTCTGTGTTATATTTGGAGTCACATTGAATTCAAAATATGAGCTTTTAATAAATCCATCTTTCTTCTGATGTACAAGTTAAAATAGATTATTGTTGCTTAACCGTTAGACTCAAGATACCAATTAATAAACACAGAATAGCGGCAACACTGTACATAAAGGGAATAGAAGAAACAAATGAAGTAAAAAGGAATAAAAATGCAAATTTTATTTATTCACCCCTACAATTTACCACAATCATATCAACCTCTGCCAATCTCAACCAAATTATTTTGGTCCGATTAAGATTCTTACTATATGTAATTTTTGAATTCTGACCTCACAGAATATTTGCTGTTTAAAAAGGGATCCCAATAGATTCAGAGGTGGCCGTCACATAGTGTAACAACCGGTTTGCCCAGCACCGGAAATGTGAGCATGCACTCACATTTTCTATCACTGGAGCTTCACAAATATGACTCTGTTCATTTCAAGAGACTTGGTTGTTTCTTCCATATTTAACCATTGTTTCCAGCTGTTCAAATCTTGCTTGAAGAAACATCACCCTAAGTTGGTTTGACATTTCTGCATTTCAGTACTTGGTGATTTGGAAGGTCTGTTTGTAGCAGCTCTTTTAATTCAATATGCTAAAAATACTGAGAATGGCTTTTTCTTTCTCTGCTTCCATATCCCAGATTCTATGTGCAGCAATCTTTTTATTCTTTTAATTATTTTTATTTATTTGTATCCCACCTGGATTATTTTTAAGCTTGTTCTCCATTTGTTCAAACTCTTAGAGCAGTAGCTGAACTTCTTTTATCCACCCTCCAGATACTGTGATTGGATTCTGTGATTGGATTCCATCTAGTAGTGATATATTTTAAACAGTAAGGGGGTATCCTTGGCATTGTACACATTAATAAATGAGGCTAAGGCAGATGGTAGCTGTGATTTTTTTTAAGCAGCACATTCACTACTTCACACTGTGTATTCCATGGAAATATTATAATTTTGGTTAAGACCATGAGCAAAATGTGAGCTTTCCATCAGTGCTGAACCTTCCAATTTTACAGAAGTCCTTTGATTGAACACAGAGAACATTACCAGATAGAGAAACATACACAAACCTGTGGAATTTTGTAGGGGCCCCCTAATGTAGATATCTGGCTGGAGGTATCCCTGGTAGTAGCACTAAGAAGAGCCAAAAGGTTGTCCTTCCTTCCGCAGCTGTAGTTGGGAACATTGGCTTCTCCTGTCGAGAGAATGTCCAGCAAGGCATCTGAAGTGCCAAGTGTGTTCAAATAGTTGTCATGGATGTTGTAGCCAAGGGTGAGATTGTGCAAGAGTTGGGGGTTCTTGTTGACCTCTTGAATGGGAGAAATGATTAGGGTGACATCCTTAGAAGTAGATAAAATTCTGTAAAGTAATGGTTCATGTTATAATAAACATCATCTGCAATAAGAACAATTCTTACTCAGTCTTAAGCCAAAATAAGTGGCAAATAATACCCATCTTAAAACCATTTATTTATTATGAATATTGAGAAGATGGGATGGAGATAGTCCTGTATCAGAGTTAAGAATCACAAAATAGACCGTTATTCGTGGAACTACTCATTTTAATCTGCCCATTACCAGGATAATCTGTCTATTACTCAAAGCTTATCCCACTTATCCCATTACCAGGATTCAAAATGATTGAATCACAAAAAGTAGAATCACCATAAAAGAAAGAGGATGTTTCATAAGTGACCCAGGAGAGCAGCTCTACAAATAAGTCATCCTCTATTGATATAAAGATCAAATATTGAATATCAATATTCAATGAATATCTGCATTTATAAAAATGTGCAAATGGGCTGTGCAGAGGAAGCTGTGATCCTTTCGATAAATATTTTAAATAAAAGTCATGATTCAATTGTTGAAGTCTAAATTTGACAGGGAGGGGAAAATAATCTGAACTTTGTTCAGGATTTTTCCTGTCCAGTCTTTGCATCTGTGTCTCTCCCACAAAATAAGACCAAAGAGGGCAGCTAAAGAAATCAAAGTAATTGAGGGAATAAAAAAAGGTCCTGCTATTAGGAGTAAGTGAATAAGAAGAAAAGAAGGAAAATGTTATAACTGCAAACAGAAGGATTTAGAATTCTATCAAACTGAATGACTTACAGGTGAGACTGTCTAGAAGGAGCCATGTTAAAAGTCTGCCTTATAGGTGATATTTGTGTTACAGTGGTCAGTATACCAATGAGATGGTCTCCTGGGCTGTAATAGCTCCATGGTTTTTGTCTATCCTGAAGCTCCAAACTCAGCGGGCACTTCATTCTCAGCTTCCCAGAGACCGGCTGGGTCACCACCAGCATCAGAACCAGCAGCTGGAGCTCCATAATTTATGGGGGTGAATCAATTCCCCTTCCTGTTTCCAAATAAGAATGAGAAGAAGTCTTTGAAAAATTCAAAGAATTCTCACAAGAAGGAAATGCCATTGGTTTTTCCTACTTCAGTCATAGAGAAACTGAGCTTCTCCTAGAAAGGAGAAGAACGTAGATTTGAGAGCATAGCCACTGCCTGTCTCAAAATCTGGATCTCAAACAGCAGGACCTGAAGCATTTATACTTTTCTGATGCAATATTCCCTCCATGTTGCTTGAGCCTGGTGTTTACATGAAAGTCCATCCATGGAGAAGAGGCTTAAGAGGTTCTCAAAGACAAATATGGTGATAATTACAGTGAGAAGCAACTTCTCCTGTGAGGATTCTGAATTTCATCAGAGCTCCATGTGCAGAGGAGTTGTGTGAGAAACGCATGTTAGAGAAAAGTCACAGAAACACCCACAACAAGTCCAGAAAGTGATGCTGGAGGGAAAAAGTTCAATACTCAGGGAATTGACTTTTTTTGTCCTTCCATGTGGTGTCATGTCTCCCAGTGTGTTCTGGGGAAGACCCCTTAGAATTAGGTCAGGGATGTCAAATTCATGTAGTCATAGCATCGTGACGTATCACAACTTTTCCCCCCTTCGCTAAACCAGGCATGGGAGTGGCCAGCGTGTGATGCATTTGGCCCATGGGCCTCAAGTTTGGCAGCCCTGTTCTAGGTTGAGCTTCCTGTCTTCTAATACCAAGAAAGCAAACATTGACCTTCAACCCTGCCTAGAGTTAAGAATGGGGCCTATGGTCTTATTTTCTATTAGATTCCATATATCAATCCTGAAATGGGCTGATTTTAAAATTGGTTGTGCGCGAAGAGGAATGTATTTCTCATCTGTTCTAGAAATATTAATTTTTGGATGACAGCTGACTAAGAGACAGGAATATGATGACCTGTGGATTGTGCCATTTGGTAAACAGGGAGAAAGTTGTACAGTGGATAGAAGTTGTTATTTTACTTCCTTGAAACTCTTTCTATTATTCTTCCACATTTATGTAAGATACTGAAATCCTTTCAAGTGTCTTAGTTTATTAAGTAAACTCTTGGCTGTGAGGTCTGAAGCTGTGATGGCAGCAGTCTCCCTAGTAGGGTTAATGATGAGACTTGATTTCTTGATACATTAACCCAGAAGCTGGTTTGAGGGATTTCGATGATCCTTCTTCTTTTTGTGTAAACAGGCTTTGTGTGGTGGGGCCCATCTCTGAGACTGTGTGTGAACATGCCCCCAAAGATTGCCAAGTAGGCATGGTTAAGAGTCCCTGTGTTCACGTCTTTTCTGGGTATAGAAAACTGGGGATAATTTCTCTTATCTGGAGGAAGGGATATTGATGCTTACACCTTGGCCTATAAGAGTTGACTTGTGTTTTGAATGTGAGAGGGCAGCTGTTGCACTAGATAGGACCATTCTGAGAGTGACAGATGGAAGGTGGGCCATACTTGTTGGCATCTGATCTATTAGTCAAAGCTTACCCCACTCTATGGCTTCTACTCAGTGCCTAGCTACCAAATTCCGATGGTTGCTTTTGAACACCAGGTTTTATGCACAAGAAGTTTTCTTTCATAGGATTTGTGAATCCAGGTACGTCCTTGGCAATTCCCTATAATGGGCAGGTGGATTGGGCCTTGAATCACATCCCCCATGTGGTAATCCTTGAGTGTAATTTGTGGTCAAAGATGAAAGACTTGAAGGAGTCCGTTGAAGGCAAACATGAAGGCGATGTGATCAAACATGTTAGGATAATCATTTCAAATTTCATGGGGATATAGGCCATGAAACTCTAATGTTTTCCCCACCTTCATTGTGTCTGCTTATAGTAATGCAGTAGCTTTATCTAGGGTGATCTGCTTCTTATTGGTTAGGGAGATCCACTCAGAACATCTGCTGTGCCTCAGGGAGATTTATTGAGGCTATCTGGAGGATGAAATTATTGAGATTTGTGCTGACCTGGACAGGGAAGGTCAAGACCCAAATCACTTCCTGAAAATCTTGCCAAAGTCTTTGGCTCAGCTCCACCTGGGGTCTTTCTGAAGACCTTCACACAATTGGCTGAGGTTGTGAACCTTGCTGTGCTCGGCTTTGTCCTTGCAAGTCCAGCCAGGTGGCCTCCAAGTCGCTAAAATTGGGCTGCAGAGAGGTGACAAGAAACTCCTGATTCTGACAAGGAGAATCATGGGTTTCCAGTCCTCTTGAAGGCAACTGGCTGGCAATGAAGCAAGGGTCCTAGAGAGCCAAGAGTGACAGGAGGGCTACTGGAGGTCAGCAAGGACAGTCTGGAAGAGAGGAAGGCAGGTGGAGCCACAAACCTGACCCAGCCCTTTGTGTGGTCAGAAATCTCTCCTTTGAGGGAGGGGCGGTGGTGGGTTTCAATTTTTTAAGAACCTCTTCTGTAGGTGTGGCCTGCTTTGTGGGAGTGACTTGCCAGCCATGTGACTGAGTGGGAGTGGCCAACTTGTAAAATGTGGTGAAACTCATTTAACAACTCTCTTGCTTAGCAACCAAAATGTTTTGCTCAGAAACTCTGGCATTTGAAGCACGCAAGTCATAAAGCTGTCAAGTTACAAGACCCTTGCACCCCTAACCCTTTAGTAAGAAAAACCCCAGGGGTGTTCAAACTTGATAGCTTTAAGACTAAGGTTTAGATAGGACTCTTAGAGGCGGGCAGGGCGATTGGTGAGCCAGCCAATCAGTGAGTGGTGGGAGGGGCAAGCATGGTGTGGACGGGTGGGGGGAGGGAGCTGGAAGCGGTTCTAGATTTTTGGAACCTCTTCTATAGAAGAAGTTAGAACTGGCAGGAACCCACCCCTGAGGAGGGGCCTCCTCACATGCAGCTGAGCCACACTGACCTCAAAGTCAGCATTGTCAACGCAGAGCAAAAAAAAAATATTTCCTTCCTTCCTTCCTTCCCTTTCTCCACTCTTTGACTCTCTCCAGTCAAAGTAAGAAGCTTACAGATTTCGAACCAACCTAGAACTAAGAAGAAATTTCCTGAAAGTTGGAACAATGAACCAGTGGAATGGATTCCCTCTAGAAGTTGTGGGTCTTCCAACACTGGAGCTTCCTAGGAAGAGATTGGACAACCAATGGGAGGGTTTCCTGCTTGAGCCGAGAGTGAGACTAGAAGACCTCCTAGTCTCTTTTTGGGAGATCCCCCCCCCCAAAAAAAATCTGCTAATTAAAATCTAGTCATGGGGGCTTTGCACTTGTTGGAAGGAAAACCCATCTGGTTCAGTTCCCAGCTAAGGCGCTGCAGATAAAAGGGAGGCTGATTGGAAAGAAAGGTTCTCTTTATTGAGGGAGCAGAACCACCAACCACAAGTGATTCTGGGCAAATGGAGTTTAGGGTGGGAGGGTTTTTATCCCCTCTTTGCCCCTTCTCTGAGCTTCCTGTTCCTGTGCAAGGACATGTCCTTTAATGGTCCATGGGCTTTTGTCAGATTCCTATGGGCTCACGGCTGGCTCTGTAGGCCAAAGGGGGGATGCAAATCCCAGGCCCTTGTCTGAGCTGATTTTGTGGATCTTTGGCTGAATCCTGTGGCTGATTGTTCCTGCCTGAGCCAGTCTCTCTGCAATGGGAGAAATGAAGGATGCCTTTCACCCCACGGAAGGGAGGGAGGGAGAGGGAGGGAAGGGGGACCCATGCTCCACTGCCACTCCCTTCCACCCATAGGGCACTGAGGGGGGAAAGCAGAGCATTGGGAGTTTTTGCCTCTTTATCATAACACTTAAAACCCTTTTTATTTTATCCTTATTTTAAATTCTCTCCCCCCTCCCCCACTTTTGTCTGTTCAACCCCTTCTCCTTGGGACTGATTGGTGGCTGAGTTCCCAGGCAACCATAGCCTCTTCCCTCCTGTTTGATTGGCTGCTGCTGGGTTGCCATGGCAACAGGGGCAGGCCAGCAAGAGAGGCAGCCACTAGGGAGAGAGAGGGGGCGGGGCTTTTGCCTTCCCTCAGAACTGGTTGAAGGCGAAATCTTATCTCTTTCAGGGAAAAACCTTCCTCAGATTCAGCCCCGGATAGGAAAATATGGAAGAATGTTTTACAAATATTTTAAAAAGGAAGGGAAAAGACCTTGAGAGAAGGAAAAGAGGGAACAGAAACTAAAAACAGATTAAAGATAGGAAGATGGATGTAAAATTGCACAATAAAAAGGAAATAGTCTGGATAAGGAGCTTATAGAAAATAGCTGAAATAGGAAACAGTTTTAGTATTTTAGTAGGAAGATTAATTTTGGCATTTGTTGAAAACACTTGTAATTTACAAATCCTTTTTTAAATAAATGTGTAAGGTTTTTTCTTTTAGGAAATGGAAATGTCCCCCCAGCGACTGTAAAGGGAATAGCAGAATGACAGTTGGAAGGGACCTTGGAGGTCTTTCTAGTCCAACCCTCTGCTCAAGCAGGGGGTTCATTGTTCCAACTGTCAGGAAATTTCTCCTTCATTCTAGGTTGGGTCTTTCCTTTACAGGTTTTGGTCACTACATGACAAAAAAAGATATTTTAAAACTTTGGAAAAAGTGCAGAGAAGAGCAAGTGAGATGATTGAAGGCCTGGAGACATATGAGGAAGGGCTGCAGGATTTGGGTTTGACTATGCTAGGGATAAGAAGGACTTGGGGGGGGGGGGGATAGGATAGCAGTGTTCCAGTATTTGAGGGACTGCCACAAAGAATAGAGGGAGTCAATCTATTTTCCAAAGCAACAGAAGGCAAGACAAGAAACAATGGATGGAAACTAATGAAGGAAAGAAGCAATTAGGAAATCAAAGAGAAACTTCCTAATTAGGACAATTAACCAGTGGAATGGCTTGTCTTCAGCGGTTGTAAGGGCTTCAGCACTGGAGACATGACAGCCACCTATCTGAAATGTATAGGGTCTCCTGCTTGAACGGGGTTGGACTAAAAGACCTCCAAGGTCCCGTCCAGCTCTATTCTGATTGATTAATTGAAACCCCATTCACTTAGGCATGGTTTATTCAATAATTGCAGTTATATGAAGGGACTGCAGAACCGACATAAAACACCCCAATATTGTATTAACACACATTGCATCTTTTTGTCTTCTATAAGGTATTCTTTCAGCCTAAGTTTATATGAACATTCTCCTATCCTACAACTAATTCAGGTTTAAACTGGGAGGTTTTGTCATGGATTTGTTGAAAAGATGACAAGGCTCTTCCCCCCCCTTTATATTTCTCTCTTTGCTGAAAGAATCATTCAGAAAAATCTTCCTTGTGGAAATCATCAAATGCAAAGGATCTCAGAGACCATCTAGTCTAGCCTTTCTTAAAGCTCAGCAACTTTAACAAGGTGTGGACCAACTCTAGAAGTTTTCACCCAGTATGGAGCTGAAGTCCACAACTCTAAAATAAGATGAGATTTAAAAATCCTGCTCCAGGTTTTTCCTGAAGATTATTGCTTTTTCCCCTACCTATTTTTTTTGTAAACATTTGTCAACCCTTGCAGAAAATCTGTATATTGATTAAGTAAGAAAAAGTCCAGGGATACAATAAAGCAAAAAAAGATTATAACTAGAGCCACGGAGATGAAAGAGGCTTGCAGGAATTGAATTGAATTCAATCCAGTGTTCTGTGCAAGTTTAGCTCAACTGTAGTCTTAGACCAACTGTCAAAAAAATACATCATTCAAAAGAGAACACAGAGAAGAAAAAAACAAATTAAAAATAAGGAATTAAAGTTTTTAAAAACCATTTAACATCAATCTTAGAAAACTAATTAATCCCATACATGGTTTGAAGAAAATTGGCACATGTGTATGGTTAACAGTTTCTCTCCAGAACAACAAAATAACAGAAGACACTGTACAAAACCTGGCCATATTACTACATGTTCCCGCAGGTGCATCAGCAAAAACTGACTTTCTCCACATTGGTTAAAGGTGCAGATTGTGGCACAGTCCTTAAATTCTACATATTTATCCATGTCCAAAAAGGGATGAGGAAGGCTGGAACTTTTTGGGTGCTAGAAAGATACAACCATGATAAAGCCAAGAAGGGAGATACTCCCAACCAAACATATTTCTGCTAAACGATGGGATAATTTCTTTGAATAGGGTGTCCTTGCAAACTTCCATTTCCAAAAGTTAAGAAAAGGTCTTCAGAATCAGGATCCATCTTTATCTCTCAGTGCCTTGGTAAGACCTCACTTGAATCCTGTATCCAGTTTTGGTCACCACAATGTAAAAAAAGATGTTGAGGCTCTAGAAGAGCAACAATGATGATTAGGGGACTGAAGGTAAAAACATATAAAAGAATGGTTGCTGGAATTGGGTGTGTCTAGTTTAATAAATAAAAAGACTGGGGTGACAAGATAGCAGTCTTCCAATATTTGAGGGACTGCCACAAAGAAGACCCTATTCTCCAAAGCACCAGAAGGCAGGACAGGAAGCAACAGATGTAAACTAATCAAGAAGAAAAGCAACCTAGAACTAAGGAGAAATTTCATGAAAGCTAGAAAAATCTATCAGTGGAACAACCTGCCTCCAGAAGTTGTGAGTGCTCCAACACTGGAGGTGTTTAAAAGAGATTGGACGGCCATTTGTTTGAAAAGGGTATAGAGTTTCCTGTCTAAGTAGGGGGTTGGACTAGAAGACCTCCAAAGTCCCTTTGATATATAGCTCTGGAGTGTCCACCATCAGAAGAATGAGATGGATGAATTGTTGCAACTTAGTAAGGAGTATTTCTGCCCAATCCCACCTCCCTCCCTTACACCACATTTATGGGAGACTTAAATATGGATGCTCTCTATTAGGGTAGCGGTTATGAAGCTCAGAATCTAAATTAATCCCAAAGAGAATCTGAACATGAGGCTACCGAAATTCGGCTTTATTTTTGATCAAAAGTAAAATTGGGTGTCCTTAATCTTCTGCCTCAAACAGGAAGGCAGAGAGGGAAAAGGCAGGCACACTAATTAATTTTTTTTCTTGTTATAGTTTACACATAGTTCATGCATAGCTCAGCTCATCATTGTTTAGAAACATCAATTTCTTATCCACTATGTTATGCAAAGCTCATGATTTTCCCAGTGCTTAGGAACAATAGGGCTCACAAGGAAAAATAGATTATACATTTTCTGGCATTTAGCCTGGAGTTTCTTAGGGCTGCTATCTCTACATATATTATGTAATTATGTTAAAGTTACAGCAAGGCTACTTAGGAAGGCTAAGCTTGGCATTTAGCCTGGAGGCTTTATCTCTGCATTTTTGGTTACAATGGAGCTCAGCTCACAAGAACATCAAAAGCTGAGTTAGTTACACTCTGTGCATGCTCTAATATTTTCACTCTCAATTCTTTAGGACTTGTTTTGTAAAACTCTTATATGGATGTATTTCAGCCCCCGTTTTATTTTTTATTCTACATAATTTGACCAGCTGGATCATTTAGATGTCATGCCCCAGCATATAAATTTTACATATGTTGTTGCTGCTCTCTCGCCCCATCTAGTGGCAGGAGAGACAATACCAATTACATTGTTTGAAGTTGACCCAATCCATTTTACCCATCAGCCTACACTCTCAAACAAGTGCATGCTGGGAAGCCAGACTCCATTTCCTATAGCATTTGAAGAAGCAGAAAAAGAATCCATCTTAATCTGTGGCACATGGTCATCCAAGGACACAAGTTCACATCCACACATAGAGTATTGTTGGTGAGATTTAAAATATGTGTATGTATTAATTGTTATGTTCAGCAGTAACTCAATACTGCCTATCTTGTATTTGGTTCAAATTGTATGTATTCCTATTTTCCTCAGTTTCACCACCATATCCTGTTCTTTCAAAAAAGCATTCAGATATATGTGGTCTTCTAATTGGCAGATAGGTGGGTTTAGCTTCATGTTGAGCTGCACACAGACTAACGTGTGGTAAGGACAGAACACCAGATTACCCACATCTTGCAATTATACTGTATAAGGATGGAGGACCCTATCTTCACGCTGGACCTTGTTTTTGTTCTGGCCAGTGGACGAGTGATCTGGGAATAGGGGATTTAACTATCACTCCCCTGTCATGGTCAGATCACTCACTTCACCACTTGACTTCCCTGGTGCTAAGATGCCCCCCCCGCTGCGGGGAGGCGGAGCCGGAAGGCATTAGATGGTTCCGCCCCCAGCGCCTGATGGAACCGGACAAGTTCCAGACGGAGCTTGGGCCACCTCCTGTAGACCTGACCCGCCCCCGGGGGTAGAGGACCTGGTAGCCGCATGGAATAGTGCGACTGCCGGGGCCCTAGACTGAGTTGGCGCCTTTGCGGCCTCTCCTGCGGCAACGAACCACCCTGAAGGCTCCCTTGGTTTACCGAGGATTGTGAAAGGGTGATGCAAAAGCCCAAACGCCTCAAGGGATGCCTAGAGAGTCATTGGAGATCCTCCCGCTCCCGAATTTGACCGAGCACAGGTGCGAAACCTACTTAACGACGTACCTTGTGGCATTAAGAGCGGCCAAACGTCGACATTGTGCCGCTCTTATTGCGTCCGCAGATAACTTGCCCTGCCGTCCTGTTCCAGGTGACCCGCTCCCTACTGTTTCAGAGGCCGCGGGAAGCCCCTCTACAGGGCAGGGCAGAGGAATTTGGGAAATATCTGCAGGATAAAATCGCTCAAATCCGGAGGGAATGGGTCTCTTTCAGTGGTCTAGTGGAGACGCCAGTAGAGGCGAGTCTTGAGAGACCATTCTGGGACGTGTTTGACTCGGTTGCCATCGAGGATTTGGACAGGTTACATGGACGTCTGCGACCTACCACATGTTTATTGGACCCATGTCCATAAGATCCTGGCTTGTACTGGCATCCTGGGAGGTTACACGCGACTGGCTCCTGGGCCTAGTGAATGCTTCGTTGGGCGAGGGGTCTCTGCTGGCCACCTTGAAAGAGGCGGTTGTGAGACCCTTACTCAAGAAGCCTTCCCTGGACCCAACGGAGCTAGCTAATTATCGTCCGGTCTCCAAACCTTCCCTTCTTAGCGAAGGTTGTAGAGAGTGTGGTGGCCCAACAGTTTCCACGTCACCTGGAGGAAAATGATTATCTAGACCCGCGCCAGTCCGGCTTCCGACCCGGGCACAGCACGGAGACGGCCTTGGACGCGTTGGTTGATGATCTCTGGAGGGCCAGAGATAGGGGTTGCTCCTCTATCCTGGTCCTAATTAGATCTCTCGGCGGCTTTCGATACCATCGACCATTGTGGATCCTGTTTTTTACCGGCTGGAAGGGGTTGGGGGTTAGGGGCACTGTTTTACGATGGTTCGTCTCCTACCTCTCCGGCCGGATGCAACGTGTGTTGGCAGGGGAGCAGAGATCGACCCTGAGCCCCCTCACTTGTGGGGTGCCACAGGGGTCGGTCCTCTCGCCACTCCTGTTCAACACATACATGAAACCGCTGGGCGGTTTATTAAATTGCTAATTTAAAATAATAATTTTATTATTTTATTGTTGTATGTATTTAATGACTGTTACCTCCTCCGTGTACGTGTATGTGCGTATGTTTATGTATATATGTATATATGTATATGCTTTTACTGTACGCCGCCCCTCAATCTGTCCCTTGTGGAGAGGGAGAGGCTAACAAATTAAATTTATTATTATTATTATTATTATTATATTATTTTATTATTATTATTATTATTATTATTAATTATTATTATTATTATTATTATTATTATTATTATTCTGCCCCATACATCCCTGCGACCAATTCGCTCGCACAGAGAGGGGCTCCTCCAGGTGCCGTCCGCTAGACAATGTCGTGGGGCGGCGCCTAGGAGTAGAGCCTTCTCTGTGAAAGAAAGCCCCAGCCTGTGGAATGACATCCCTCCGGATATTAGGAATACCTCTGACCTCCGCTCCTTCCGTATTAAGCTTAAGACCCACCTATTCCAAGCAGCTGGCCTGGCTCAACTTTGATTCTAACCATATCGCTCCTGACGGGTTTTTTAACTGGGTATTTTAATTATATTTAATTTCTAGGGGTTTTTATATTCTGTATTTTAATTGTTTTTATCAATCGACCTCCTCCTTGTGTATGTTTCAGTGTATGTCTTTGCTATATGTTTGTTTTGTTTACATATTTTATTTCGTATGTTTTGTTGTACGCCGCCACCGAGTCCTTCGGGAGAGGGTGCGGCTAAGAAATAAATATATTATTATTTGATTATTATATTATTATTATTATTATTATTATTATTATTATTATAATATTATTATTATTATTATTATTATTATTTATTATTATTATTATTATTTATTATTATTATTATTATTATTATTATTATTTTCCACTCGCCCTTTGATTATTTCAATTAAAGTTGTTGTCCCAGCTCATGTATTAGGGCAATTTGAAACAATTCCTTGCTTGGCCTATTGGAATGTGTTGAGAGTGGAAAATTCCTCTAACTCACATCTATACAATTCTTTCTGGTCGTAAGATGCTCCTTTGTATTCAAGCCTGGCCTCAGAATGATAATGTAGCACTTGGGGATGAAGATGCAAACCAGCAGACCAGCACTGGAGGCCAAGATGGAGAAGACCTGCACAGCCACCATATATTTCCCCTTGGTGCTCAGGTAGGTGGGCAGGAAGGAGACCCAGACATTGCAGAAGACCAGCATGCTGAAGGTGATCAGCTTGGCTTCATTGAAGGCTCCAGGGAGATTCCTGGCCAGGAAAGCCATTGTAAAGCAGATGGAAGCCAGGAAGCCCATGTAGCTGAGTGTGATATAGAACATGAAAACAGAGCCTTCGTTGCATTGCAGGATGATTTCTCCAGGCTGGGAGTGAAAGTCTGAGTCATGGAATGGGGGAGAAATTCCCAACCAGATGGAGCAGATCATAATTTGAACACTAGAACAGGAAAGGATGATGGAGTTGGCCAAGCTCTTCCCCAACCATCTCTTCACTTGATTGCCTGGTTTTGTGGCCAGGAAAGCCAGCACCACTGTGATGGTTTTTGGCCAAGAGAGAAGAAATGGCAACTGAGAAGATGATGCTGAAAACCGTTTGTCGGAGAAGGCAGGTGACTTTCCTTGGTTTGACCAATGAAGAGAAAAGGAGACAGGAAGCAAAGCAGGAGAGAGACCAGGAGGAATGTAAGAGAGGTCCGGTTGTTAGCTTTCACAATGGGAGTTTCCTGATATTTAAGGAATATGATTAAAATAAGGGCTGTGGCTAAAAAACAAGAATAGGGCAAAAGAGACCAGAATGATTCCCAGATGTTCTTCATAAGAAAGGAAGGATATAACTTTGTGGATACATTGGATTCTGTCCTCATTTGGATATTTTTTGGACATCATTGGACATTTGAAACTGCATTTTTCTGTATCTGAGTAAAACAAAAAAAAAGCACATTTTAAAAAAATATTTACAGAAAGAAGGTAAGAAGAATAACATTTTCTAAACAAAAAACTCTGATATATTGTATAGTTTATGACATTGGAAGACGTCCTGGAACCTGTTTGATTTCTTGTGTAATTTGCAGAACCTACATTATTAGAGGTAAATAATGAATCAGTTAATTTTTTTAGACACTTTTCCTGGAACCTGCCAGATGGCACTTCTTAGTATACTGGATTCTGGATTCCTATCTTTTGACATTGAATTTTCTAGAAAAAAAAAAGTTGGTTCTGCAAATAATCAGGAATCTCAACTAAAAAGCTGAAGAGATTTCACCCCTTCTATCTCTTTCTAGGCCTTCACACAAGGTGTTTCTGCTACTCTTCTCTCTACGCATGAAATTGTGCAATTTGACAATAATAATACTAATAGTGCTTAGACTTATAAACCACTTCATGTGCTTTACAGCCCTCTTTAAGCAGTTTAGAGTCAGCCTATTGCTCCCAAGAATCTGGGTTCTCACTTTGCTTACCCTCGGAAGGATGGGAGGCTGAGTCAACCTTCATCTGGTGAGAGTCGAACTGCCAAACTGCTAGCAAAAAGAAAAAAAAACAATAGAGCTTCAATCTATCTTTTAACATTGCACTTTCATGACAGTGTTTCAGATGAATCCACTTCCACAAGGCCTGTCCCATTTTCCTTCATGTACCCACCTTCATGAATGGAGATGGTCCCCTCAGGGACACGGAATGCAGTCATAGCAGCAAGCAGGCTCTCCTTCTCGCTTCTGCTTGACAAACCCAGGATGACAACTTTCCACACATTGGGACTGAGGCAGAGACTAAGCAGACAAAGAAGAAATGTGAAAGAAAATATATTGGGATGAAGCATGCATGAAAATGGATGTAGACATTGACATTCGCCCAAAATAAATTCCTCAGCTTCCCTTAGATAAATATGAAGTCATTGACTCATTCCAAACAGATTTAGGAGAGATAAGTACTGGCAGATTGTTCATTTACTTACTCCCCTTTGCTTTTGGCCTCTAACTGTGAAATAAAGTATTTTTCTACTTAAGGAAGACTGGGGGGGATGGAATTGAAAAGATTTCAGCCTTAAGTGAAAAAGAGTTTGGTTCCTCCTCCTAGCCTTGTTAACATGCATTTCTCCATTCTTCACATAACTATGATTTCAAAGTACGGTATGATTATCTTGTATTGAATTTTGGAAAATAAATTATTGTAAAAGATTTATGTCAGAATTTGTTGCAGAAAATTCAAATCATGTATCCAGAAATCACACACAGATAACTGATTCACCTGGATTCATTAACTTCTTTATATACATAATAACAGATGAATAAACGTACAATACCAATAGTAGATTCTTTCAATGTGGTAGATGTTAGAAGTAGAACACAAGCAGGATAGAACAGTTTCAAAGAGTTCAGAGCAGACAGAGAAGTTTAGACTAGTTTACTTCTCAGAGCAGCAGACTCAGAGTTCAGAGCTTACAGACTAGTTTCAGTTTCAGTTCTCAACTAAACCATGCTCAGACTCCAAGCTTAAGTTTCTGTTTCAAAAAAAAAATTAGCCCTCATTGGCTGACCCAGTTGCTATGCTTATTCATTGGCTGATCTACTCCAGTCTAAGAATATCCATATTCTGACAATTTATTAAATTTTATTCTATTAGATTTCTTAAATAAAATAATACTGTAATAAAGAAAGAAATTTTGAACCAGTAGGATCTGGATAGGCTTCTTCTGGTGTATAAAACATTTTAAAACATTTTTAAAACTTCTTCCTTTGAAGGGAGTCTAAAATCATCCCCCAATTAAGATACAAAGGGAGGAAATCCTTAAAAATTAGTCTGTTTCTTTCCTTAATTCATATGGTTCTCAATTAAGACTAAAACTGACTGCCTACTTTCTAGAACTGGGATGAGATGAGATGCAGGAGAGGTCATGAGAACTAGTCCCTCAAAAAGGGATCTTTTCATCTTCAGCAAGTGGGACAAGAGTAAGAGACTTCTGTCCAGCTCTGTATCTGGGCCTTTTTCTACTGAAGAACTACAGTTAGGGAACACCAATTGTTTCTTTCACAGAAAGACAAGTCTACATTTTTTATTAGTTAAATTTATATCCTCCTCACAGTTAACGTAGCTAGCAATAAAACAACAACAACAAAAAAACCCTGCACTCTAGGTTTTTCAGGTGAAGTGCCCTCTTACAAGCAAAAACCCAAATCTAAGTAGCATTTCCTTTGAAATTTTCTCAAAATAGTTATTTTCAAAAGGAGGAAGGGCTCTTTTTTTGGATCAAAATCTTGTTTCGATGCTTCAGCTTTCCAGTTTATGGGCACTATTTCACATCAAAAGAAGAACCTTTAGGGTTTCATGTGAAACCTGAACATCTCTGGAGCTTCTTCAGAGGAGAGCAGAAGACTTATCGCTTATCCCAATGGGGTGAAAAAAGAGATGTGGATATCTCTGGCCAGGTTTGGGCTGCTTAAAAAAAGATTATGGAACATCAGTGACCTTTTAAAAGAGACATTCCTCCATCTGGACAAGGTGAGGCTTATTTCTCACATGGACCAACAGGACCTCTAACCAGTTATGACTATATTTCATCTGATTCAGTCCAAACCTTAGTGCAGAAGCTGTGTCAGGTTCCAAGTAACAGCCCTAACGAAGGAAGACTCCAAGGCTTGAGTTTCCTCAAATTTCCATTTTATTAGAGATGTCATATTGGCAAACATCTGGGAAAACTGAATCTGAAAGCTTCCAGGTTTTCTCCACCCAAAAGAAAGTTCAAGTCCCTGCCCAGCACCCCACATGTCCATCACATGATCCAATCAGGCACCATCCAAAACTGGAGATTTCCCAGTTACATCATCGCAGCTGCAGAGCAAGGTGGACTTGACTAGCTGAGAATAGAATGTTATTTCATCCATCATCCATACTCTATGTAAAACCCCCCCCCCCCCAATTTTCCCACAGTAGAAAATGTGGCAGACGTGAAGGCCCAATGTAAAAGATGGCTTCCAGGTCTGACATGCTGGTTAAAAGAACCTGAGGCTACTAGCACCAAGCCAGCACTTGAATATTTGTCACCAGCTTGGATCCATGGTCATCCTAAAGAATAACCACCCAACATCCAATATTGGACATCAAATGAATCAGTTTAATAGGATACTCCTCATCATGGCATCTGAAGGACCCTTTTGTAAATAGTTATTAAAGCCCCCATAAGCAATCTTAGAAAAAAAATTCTCTTCTGTACATTCAACTCCCAGTGAAGGTCATCCTCCATCGTGACTAGAATTAACCCACATGAAATGGGTCATAATCTTTAGAAAAAAAAGGGAAAACACAGCAATATTTGACCCACCTTGTTGAGCAGATTTAGCCATGAAAGAGCAATTTCATTAATAATAACTCTCTCTCTTTCAATACTCCCCAGTTTTCTTTTCACCAAATCCCCATCGGGTGAAATCACCATGAACTCGATGTCCATATCTGCAGCTATTTCTCCATTATGGTCCATGTAAAGATTCCAGTGGGAAAGATTGTAGAACTCATTCTTCTCCAGAAAGGGATGGAACTAGAATGGAAACGTCCAGGAGTTTTAAAAGAAGAAACCTTGGTTTTGTTATTCCACCTGGTATTTTCATGTATGACTTTTTGTTCTACAGTTTTTTTTAATGTGCCAACATGCTTAATTAGGACAACAGGTGTTACCACTAAATTCATAAGTGAACGAGAAAAGTTCAGCAAAATTTGTCAATCGTATATTGAAAAAAAACATGCATTGAGAAAATGTAATAGACACATTGGATGAATTATACGGAACATTCTATAACAGGCATCAAATAAATTGAACAATAGCAAAAAGTTCATAAACTTCTTGAAAGAAACAAGTTGATTTCCAGAAAGCATGGATTTTTTCAAGATGAAAGTTCCCAAACTAATCTGCTCCCAGGAAAATATGAACACAGTACCTAATGCTACTTTATTGGAGTGTTATTAAGAGAATCTTGCAAGTCATGTTGTTTTACAGGAGCTGAAAATCAGGAAGACTGGAAGCAGCTTTTCTTTTCACAGTGTTGTAACTGGAGAAGGAAAGGATAGAGCACGCTTCCAAAAACTGAAAGATGTTACACAGAAGCTTATGATCTGTTCACCATCTCTGTCTATTGTCCCTGATGGATTATGTGCCTACTTCTTAAAAAAGCTCTCAACGATCCATAGCAGAACCAAGTGTAGCATAATTGTTGAAATATCCTTCAGAATGAGCTCCTTGCCTAACTTATGGTAAGTAACCATGGTCATCCCTGTCTTCAAAAAGGGTGACAGCAGCACAATTGAAAATTGCAGATCAATCACCATTTTACAGTTTTAACATTCTACTTAGAGACAAACAACCTACTCTCTTGGGTACTCCACTGCAAGCAGTTTGGCTTCAGGAAAAAATTGTCCTGCAATCTGCAACACTTACACTGCAAAAATGATATACTGGACTTCACAAGTTGAAAAGGGTAAAGCAATAGGTCACAATTTTTTGTCCTAGACTTCAAAGTAAAACCTTTGACTCAGTGGTTACACGATTTTACTTTTAAAAACTAAAATCTTATTGGCATCTCCGCTTCCCTGCATAAGTTCGGATAACTGTGTGTTCTATAAAAACAAGCAACGTAGTTCAAAATAGGAAACACTCTATCAAATACTGCACCTGTTGTAAATTATAAATTACCCCTCCCCCCCAGCAACTAGAAATGGCCAAATTTGTGGGCCTTTTGTAGCAAAAGGAGTTTGATATGATTCCCCCTCTTTCTCTAATGGATTCCTTCTCCAGAGGAATTCAGTTTGTTGGATCTTTGTTGTGATCCCATACTGCCATGGCTGCAGCTTTGGAGCCTCCAGTGTCTCTTGGGGCTCTTTCCTTCTCCAGGACCTGGATGGATATGCAGCCTTCAAGACGTGGGCCAGAGTCATAAAGATAATGTAAACAGAGTCACTGTTTTAATCATCTTCCCATTCAATTCATCTTCTGTCTCCACTGGAGTTTTTTGGTTGCATCTTTTCCTGCCTTTGACAGAAAAAACATGCTTTGGAAAAGAACACTGAAAATTCTTCTCTTCATACTGGGAGTCTACAAAGGAAAAGGGTTCAAAAGCACCATATTTTGGCCTTATTTTTTGTATAATTTCAAAGCTCCAAACACTATGGATGTATTTGTGATATCCAAGATGAATCATTATATAGTTTCCCAAAGCTGTGGTGATCCAGACTTTCGCTCTAATGGGTCCTGACAAAAGGTCAAGTGTTAGATGAAAAATATGAAATGTGCTTGAAACTATAATATTTTCTATGAAGTGAACAAAGACATTGACTTGTTTCCACTGAGGAAAAGCTGGAATCCCTGAAGGGTGCTAGATGTCAGTCATTGAGAATTGTTGGGATATAACAACACAAATTCCATTCCTGAGAAGCAAAGGAGGCAAAATCCTGAGGAAATTCTCTCCCTCCTCTGTGTCTGGAGCAAGGAGGCCAATCAAGGTCCACTGAAGTGCAGGAGCACTCGGACAATTGCTGAATACTGAAACCCTTCTTTGAGGAGCATCCGGTGGAAAAAAGGGAATTTATTTTTATCACTCAGCGTCTCTGAAGCAATTTTTGACTGATCTGGAAAAGCAATGAAAAAGCTGTTTTAATTTGGACAGGTCAATTCCAAAATATGATTTTTTTAATAAATCCAACTTTGTTTTGATAAACATCTCAGAATAGTTTGTTGATTGGCCATTGTTTAAAATATTAAACACAGAATATTAAAAAGACTTTATATAAAAATGGAAGATGAGAAACAAATTAAGTAAAAAGAATAACAATCAAAAGATGCATTAATCAGATAAAGATGATCACCCCTGAGGAAAGCTTAATGCAGTTGCAACAACCCATATGTGCAGATGTTAACAAAATTCATTGTTCCAACCAAAAACATAAAAAAGTCAATTTTGGAAACAATTGGTCCATTGCTGGGAGAAAGATTCTTTTTGCAGCAAGAAGGTTTACAAGCTCCCAAAGGGAGAAAGCAGAACAACTACTTATACTCATTTTTTGCATCTGTATAAACCAAAAAGGGAAAAAAAAAACAGTTCAACCTATTAAAAACATTTCACCGCAAGAAACAGATTAGGCAACATAAGTTAAAATAGGGGGGGGGATAGTATAGTGAACACCTGCCTACCAAGATGATTTCAAAATCACCAGGACCACATGGATTACACCCAAATTTTCAAAGAACTGTTTTTCGAAATTTGATCTCAGAACCACTGAACTTATCTTTTAGAGATCCTGGAGCACCTGGGATTTAGTTATTTCTTATAATAGTGCTGATGTATTTCCCATCTTTTATTTGAGAGTTTTCTTTTAAATAATTTAAACCACTCTAGCTATCATTCCATTTTTGTGGGTTTCATATACCATCAAAGATTCTGGAAAAGTATGACAACAATAATCATCATCTGCCTATTTACCAACAAATTTCTAATTCACCCTAAGCCATACTCTGTGTGCTTGTATAGACATTTCAGTGCCAACTTGACCAATATTTACTTTCAATAACCTGTTTTGTGCCTGAGTCCCCCTTATCAAGATTTCCTAAGAATCACTGTTTGATTGATTTTCACTTGACTGCAAGGTGCAGATTTGTCTAGCAAACCATTTATCAGGGTAGTTTTGAAGTTTGCCATGACTACAAAGGTGTGATGTGCTTACCCACATGATTTTACCTTAGTTTTACTGATTTGCTGGGAGAAAAACTTCATCTCAATTCCCTTTCTTTGATGGTTGGGAATCTTATTTTTACAATCTTTTCATGGCATATGTCATTTTTCATCATTTTTATTGATCTAAGATCATGTATAAAAGACAGATCTTTCTATCATTGTGCTGCACTTTCCTATTGACAGGAGACCCTTTAGTTGGACACGGAGCCTCCACCTCACTCTTTTAAGTTGCAGCAGAATGTGTGTTTCCTTCCCACACAAGTTTCTGCAATTCCCAAAGCAATAGAGATGCTATTATGAGAGAATATGACTATTTTGATACATGCTCCCATCCTAATGTGTATCCCAGTTGCCCAGCCATGACATTTACAATGGGCATAGTTCTAATTCAGCTCTTGAATTCCTGAGAGAATCTATGTGTTGAATCTATATGACATTTACCAGTCCTCATTTGACAATGACTAAAGAAACAAGCACACATAACCTGTGGGACTTTGTAGGTACCCTACTAATGTTGACATCTGGATGGAAATCATCTCTGTCAGCTGCATCAAGAAGAGCTCAAAATGTTGTCATTCCTTCCGCACACTGTAGTTGGGAACATTGGCTTCTCCAGTAGAGAGCATGCCAGCAAGACTTCTGAAGTGCCAAGCATGTTCAAATAGTTGTCATTGATATTGTAGCCAAGTGTGAGATTGCCTGGAACTGAATATTCTTGTTGATCTCTTGAATGGTGGAAATGAAGCGTTCTATTCCAGGAGGTGCCTGAGGCATGGAGCAGTGATGAAAGCCAAAGGGAGTGTGGAAGTATAAGGGGATTTTTTGAATGCCAGGCAACGTCACTAGTGTAAAAAAAAGACTTTGCTTATACATGCATCATCAATAGCAGTAATAAAAATACCCTTTTTCCAATTTCATCCTCTTTATCAACACATGACTATTGAGTCTGAAGCTAATATTGATCAAAAAACAAGAGGCAAATGATAGTCACCCATTCAACATTTCATATTTTGTAGATGTTGAGAAAATGGTCCTGATAAGAATCACAAATTTCTATTTGTTTATAGCAGCGAATCAATTTTCATTAGCACATTATCCAGTCTGCAAAATGTGTCATGTTTTAAAGTACAACCATCATTGCAGGAAGAGGATATTTCCTCGGCAGTGACCAGAAAAGCTGCTCTAAAAACAATTCATCTCTATTCCTGTAAGGATCAGGCATTGAATATCAATGAGCAGTTATAAAAAATATGGAAATGAGCTGGCCAAGGTTAAAACTACAACAATCAAAACACTTTAAACAAAAGTCATTATTCAAGTCATAAATTCTAGATAGGATCGTGGAAAGGAAAATAATGTGGACTTCTTTTAGGTATATTTTTTCTGCTCCATCTTTGTATTTGTGTCTCTTCCATTAAATAAGACAAAGAGGAAACGTTGAAAATCTGATCAATCAACAAAATTAATCAATTCCTGAATTAGGAGTAAGCAGAATAAGAGAGAAGAATAAGAGTGTTAGAACTGCAGATTGTTCAGGAATACAATTTTTCACACTGAATAACTTACAAGTGAGACTGACTATGAGGAAGTAGGTTGAAAAACAACATTTTTGATGGATTAGTGTTATGCACTGGTGACCCATACCATGAGATGGTCTCCTGGCCTGTAGTAGCTCCATGGTCTTTCTCTATCCCTGTGCACCATATTCAGTGGCACTTCATTCTAAGCTTCCCAGAGACTGTATAGGGACACCATCTAGCACCTCAAAAGCATGCAGGGGTCCATAATTCATGAGAGCTGAATCAATGACTGTTTTGAAGAATGATTAATGATGATTTCAAAGCACAATCTCAGAAAATGGAAAATGGATAAACAGTTCACTTTCCTTATTCAAAGAGAAACAAATTGAGCTTCATCTGGAAAAGTGAAGAAAGTTACATTCAGCAGCACAGCCCCTGCCTGTGTCCTAAATCTTGTGCAAACTCATTCAGCACCTGAGTAGAGGCTTATATCAACTTTTCTGATGCAAGATCCATTCCATGTTGCCAGTCTGATGTTAGCAAAAGCAGTCACTGGAAAAGTAGCCTAGAGCTCAAAGTCTGGGATTGTGATAATTACTATGTAGTGAAATTTGTACACACAGACCTCTTCCAGGGTTTGTACAGAGGGCAGCTAAGAAAAGGATTTTTGTGAAATGTTGCAGATACATCCTGGAGACACTCTTCTATAATGGTTGTCATTCCTTCCTGTCAGGTATGTCCAGGAAAGTGATTCTGGAGGAGAGCATGTCAATAGCAAGACATTTGAAGTGCCAATTTTTCAAATAGTTGTCCCTATGGATATTGTAGTGAGATTGCAGAGTGAGCACTATTGCCCCCAGGACAATATTCTGTTGATTTCTTGAATGTTGAAAATAAAGGTTCTACCTTCCTTTGGTGAAGATATAAAATGGGTCACTAGTGTAAAAAAATGATTTGGTTAATACAAGCATTCTAATAAAATACATTTTTCTTTTCCATGACCTCTTAATCAACACATGACTAATAAGTCTGAAGCAAATGCCGTTTCAATAAAAATGATGGTAAATTATAGTCACCCATCAACATTTAATATTGTAAATGATGGTCTCCACGGGAGGCAGATAAGAATCACCCGGAGTCTATTATTTATAGCAGTCAGAGATTTTGCATTAGCACAGTACCCAAATGCAAAAATAATTCATTTTTAAAGTACAACCATCATGAAAGGAAGAGGATAGGTTTCATAAGTGACCCAGAAAAGCTGTTTCAAAAAAATTCATCCTCATTCCTGTAAGGATCAGGCAGTGAACATCAATGAGCAATTATAAAAAAATATGGAAATAAGGGAAATATACAGCATTCAAATAATGGAAACTCCTGTCATACTTAATTGTTTAACTGTAAACAAAAGTCAGTATTCAAATTCTGAATTCTAGTTTGGACGTGGAGAGGAAAATAATTTGAATTTCTTTCAGGGAATTTTTTTCTGCTCCATCTTTGTATTTGCTCTTCCCCTGAATAAGATAAAAGAGGAAAGAATATGGAAAAATCTGATTTTCAACAAAATCAATCAGTTCCTGAAATGATAGGAGTAAGCAAATAAGGAGAAAAGAATGAGAGTGATAGAACTGCAGATGGAAGGAAACAATTGATTACAACTGAATAACTTACAAGTAAGGAGCTTTTATAAAAGGTAGCAGGTTGAAAAAAAACATTTCTGTTTTAGTGTTACTGGCACTTTGTGACCTTCTATTGACAATTCGTGAGATGGTTTCCTGGAAATGTAGTATCCCCATGGTCTTTAGAGTGGAGAACTAGCCAGAATATTGAGTGGGCACTGAGCTGGGATTGGAAGGGACCTTCAGGTCTAAATCTTCCCAGAGACTGTCTGGGACACATTGTAGCAACTGTCTGGAAAATTTTCTTCATTCTAGGTTTATTGGGTCCATAATTCATGGAGCTGAATCAATCACCAAAGAAGAAGATGATTTCAAAGCAGTCTCAGAAAATGGAACATTCAGTGGCTTGAAATGATTTTTCAAACAGAAGAGAACCGAGCTTCATCTGGAAAAGAGAGTAAGGTTCATACATTTTTTATCAGCACAGCCCCTGCCTGCATCCTAAAATCTTGTGCAAACCTTTCAGCATGAGTAGTGAGGCTTATATCTTTTTCAACATGCAAGATCCATTCCATGTTGTTTCAGCACTGATGTTATATCAACACAGTCACTGGAAAAAAGTAGCAGTAGACATCTCAAAAGTCTGGGATTGTGAATAATTTATGGCTAATGCCTGGTTAAGGCCCACATTTGGAATACTGCATTCAGTTCCAGGGTCGCCACATGTAAAGAAGATGGCAGACTGGAGATAAGAGTTTTTGTAAAAGTTGTTGCAAGATGATCCCTGGAGACACCCCCTCTACAATGGTTGCATCCTTCCTGTCAGGTGAATTTCCAGAAAGTGATGACTGAGGGAAAATGCTTCAATACCCATGGAATTGACTTCTGTTGTCCACCATTGTGGGGAGTCCTATGGTCTTCCAGAGAATGCTAGAGAAGGTCACCCAGAGCTATGCAGTCTGATAGTAGTCTAGGTTCTTAACAATTAAACTGACTGCTTTCTGACACCTTCTGCACCCTTGAATCCTGCTTAATGTTAAAAGCAAGTCTTCTTTGTGATTTTCTTTTCTATGAGATCTATATTAATAAATATATATGGATATTATATATATACTATATATATAATAATCCTATATAGGGGACCTTATATATAAGGCCTCAATATATCCAAATATATACTATTGTATATTGTATTATATTTATTGTATTGTATATGATAGAAGGGCTGCACTTATTTGAATTGTATGGCCAGTCTATAAGAAGCAAAGGGGCAGTGATGTAGACTGTATTTGTTGAGTAAAATTTTCCAAAGCAGGAAGGATAGAAATTGTTATCTTCCTTGACCCTCTGTTGTCCTTCAAATGTTCAAGGAAGAAGCACTTGAAATCCTTTATATTTTGAAGTTTCATAGTTTATTAAATAACCAGAATAGGGGTGAGGTTGAAATCTTCAGCTGAGATGGTGGTGGTGCACAAAGCATGGTTTAATGGTGTGACCGGATTTTCTTGCCAAGACTTACCAAGAAACTGGTTTAGGGATACATAGGGGCCCTTTCTCTGCTTCTAGGATGTACTAAGTGGGATGGGCCCCATTTGATTTCCCCATCTCTCAGGTCTTTGTGTGACATCTCTCTGCACACACACCAAGTGCTTTGAGGGGCAGTTGGGACCTGAATCTGGGTGATTTATTGCTGAGTTTACGTTTCTTATGAAACAGATCTAAATAACTGTCACTTGAGTTAAAGCCGAGACTATACATAGAAAGTTTACAATATTTGGAAAAGTCAGATGGAAATGAACCATTGGATGTAAAGATATGCTTTGAGGAGAAAAAAACATCAGCTAATTGAGGTCATATAGGCAAAAGGGATAAAACAGCCATCCTGAAGTGAGGAACAGAGAAAGTGAGAAAGTTTTCCCACTGTATGACCTTCAACCTCTACTCTCAAGGTCTGCGCCTCCTGAGATGTGAGGAATTCACCCTTTTCGGTCAGATATGTGCCCTTGTGAATATGTAGATTTTTTACCCCCGGGGAGAGGAGGAAGGGTCTGTTGTCATTTGTGGTTTGTTTCTGGTCTTTCAGGAGGCTGGACTTAAACCTGCTTCTTGTCTCAGTCTGGCAATGAAAATTTTCCCTCATCTAATGAAGTTGTGTGAATGGCATGGTGAGAAGAATGCTGGTTTATTTCATTGTTCTAAATGAGCTTCCATTCCACTTAACTGCCTAATAAAAACTACCCCTGGTTAATGAAAAACAGGTTGTTTACTTTTTCTCGTCCACTAAAGGCTTCACATGTGAAACTGGGAATTTTTGTCATCAACTGGAACACTCAGCCAACAGATTTGACTTCAGAAAACAAACCATAGTTAAAAGATAATATGTGAGTGCAGCCACTGGTGAATTGGCTAAGTGGATTCCTATGGAAAGGACCAGACAAGTTTGGTGTAGTGATAAGGCACTGGGCGATCATATTCATCAAAGGCACTCACTGTAGCAGTATAGATCTCCATTATCACCAGAATACAGTGATAATTATGATGAGAAGCAACATCTCATTTGGGGATCCTGAAGTTCATGCAAGTGAAAAATCACAAATACGTCCCAAAAGTGTTGTTGTCCTTCCTGTCAGAACATATCCAGTGTATGGGAAAGTGATGCTGGAGGAAAAGAGTTCAACATCTAAAAAGTTGGACTTTGGCTATCCTTCATCCTGGCATTTTGAGGAGTTCACGAAGAAATTGGGTGTTCAAATTGGGATGGTCAAAAAAGCTGCTATCTTTGGTTACACTCCATGTTGACAGTCACAACTCTTAGAATTCATCAATAGAATCAATAAAACTGGAAAGGGACTTAGAAGGTGGAAATTTCAAATACAGCTCCTCATGATGGGCCATTTACTCCCGATCCTTATATAAATTTACTAGGATGAAATTATTTTTAGAATTGGTTTTTCTGGGTCACTTTTGAAAAATGTTTTCTTCCTTCCATGGTGGTTCCAGTTTAATAATTCAATTATTTTTGAACCTTCAAACTGGGCAGATAGAATAGAGAATAAACAAGGGACCTTGGAGGGTCTTCTAGTGCAACCCCCTGCTTAGGCAGTTCCAACCCTACAAAACTTTAGACAAATGGTTATCCAACATCTCTTAAAAACTTCCAGTGTTGGAGCAATAAATCAGACTTCCAAGCAAGATGGCATGCCTTCCTATGGCATGAAAAAATTCTGGATGACAATTATACTGAAATTGTCAGAAATTTGGCTATCTCGTTCTAGGAAGCATTCATCTCCCAAATTTAGTTTCCACCCACTGTTTCTTTTCACTACCCTCAGGTACTTTGGATGAATAGATATATACAATCCGAACTAGAATGTTTTGTTTCTCTGTGTCAACTAATATATGTTGATCCTGCATAATATTGCATGTATTTATTTTGTCAGGTTTATGTAAAAGTGTCTATTGGAGGTGGTACACCTTTTGAGAGCTGTATGCAATAAAATTTCATTTCAATGTATGCTGATTAGTGTCCATTCAAAGTGGCAACAAAGTGATCAACACACAATCTCAGGGAAGGTCATCACTCATCTCATCAATGTGGAATTAGATGAGAAACACTGAAGAGTTACAAAATCCTTCAAAAAGCAGCACTGTGGTGGTCCATTTTTTTGCGCTTCTGTACCTCACAGAAAACCATGTCCACTTCATCTTCCTTCCAGCACACTAGATGTTTCTCCAAAATCCTTAAAAATTACAACTCAAACTCCTCAAGTTGTTTCAGAATCAAAAAAAATTCCTGCACTTTTTTTCAGAGCAAGTGGTGAGCAATTTTATCATCCAAAAAGATCAGTGGAGATGTTGTGTGGCTGGTTGGAAACTTCCGACTTTCCCCGGGTGAAAATGCTTTATTCAAATAAAATTTTTAGTTATGGGGGGAAGGTTGTGAAGGGTTAGGGGTGCAAGGGTCTTGTAACTTGATAGCTTTTTGCAAGTCTTGCACAAAAAGAAAAAATGCCAGTGTTCCTGAGTTAACATGACTGGAGGAGGAATTCTGGGAGTTGGAAGAAGTCCCACAAATCTTGAAGCTGTCAAGTTTGAAAGGACCCCTGGGGATTTTTTCTAAAGGGTTAGGGGTGCAAGGCTCTTGTAACTTGATAGTATTAAGGTGACCTGCAACAAACTTCAAAATGCCAGAGTTCCTTACCAACATGACAAAGAGAGAAGTATGGCTAACAGTTACTGGAAGAGATTTTTTGTATATTATGTAATTGTTATGGTCACTTTGACTTTGTGGACATCTAAAATGTCACTTTTTAAATGGTACAATCCTTTGAAAATGGACTCTCCTGTAAAATCTAGGGTCCCCAGAGGAGAAGTTACTTCTCACTGTAATTTTCAAAATTCTGGTCTCTGGGACCCTTCTGCTACTTCTCCAGGGACTATCTTTGAGGTAAACATCAGACTGAAACAACATGGAAGGGAACTTGCATTAGGAAAGGATAAATGCCTCAGTCTCTCATACAATGCAGCACTGGTTAAGGTACAGGTATGGACTGTGTCTTTGAATGTATTTTCTCTCCTTTCCATGTGAAGCTTGGTTTATCTCTGTCTGAATCCAGAAAATCTAGAATTTCTACATTATGAAGGTACTTTCAATTCATCTAACTCTTACTGTTCTTTCTTAGAAACAGGAGGGGATTGATTCAGACCCATGAATTATGGACCTTCTACTTGTGGTTCTGTTGCTGCTGGTGTCCCAACCTATCTCTGGAAGGCTTAGAATGAAGTGCCCACTGAATTTCAAGCAGCAGGATGAAAAAAAGCCATGGAGCTATTACAGTCCAGGAGACCATATCATTAGTATCATCAACACTGGAACAAAAATATTGCGTACAACAATGTTGTCTTTCAGCATGGAACCTCATTCTCATTTTGAGTTGTAAGCCATTCACTGTGATGGAGTTTCATTCCCTCCACTTGCAGTTCTCTTCTTTTCTCTTATTTCACTGATACCTGTATTGTAGGACTTATCTTATTTCTTGAATTGTTTTGATTACTATCATTTTGTAGAAAAAATCTTGAATCCAAGATGGGAGAGATAAATAAACACCCTGAAAAAAGTCCAGATACCATAACTTTCCTGCTCTATTCCTTAGCTATACTTCAGTACCAACTTTGGTTTAAAGTAGTTATTAAATAGATTGTACTTGCCTCTGACTAGCTCATGTCCATATTTTTTTACAACCTCTCATTCATATTCAATGCTTGATCCTTCTAGGAACAGAGAATGATCATATTTTAGAATTGCTCTTCAGGGTCACATTTGAAAAAACCTCTTTCCATTATGATAGTTTCTATTTTAATGATTGAATAATTTGAATTCTGGTTACTTGTCAGTTGAAAATGTGTTCTGCTACAAATAATTTGATTTGTGGTCCTAAACTTTAGTGGAAAGCTATATCCATCTCCTGTCTCCAACACGCATTTAAACAAATGTTGATGGGTAACTTTTGGATCGGCATTGGCTTAAGATGAGAAGGCTTGTGGAGACAAAGAGCAATAAAATGAAAAAAAAATAATTTGCTTTTTCTCTTAATGATGATTATGATAACATGAACATTTTTGTGTCAGTTTACCTTTTGATAAGTATAGACTACTACGCAACATTTTTAATATTCAAGAGGTCAACATGACTCCTCAGCTTCTGCACAATCTCACCCTTGGCTACCACATCCATGACAACTATTAAACACACTTTTGACTTCAGATGCCTTGAAGTTTCTGTCTACTGGAGAAGCCAATGTTCCCAACTACAGCTGTGGAAGGAAGGACAACATTTTGGCTCTTGTGGATGAAGCTACATATGAACATCTCCACCTCAGATGTTCAAACATTGGGAGACATTTACAAAGTTCCTCAGGGAGTATGTTACTTTAATAAGGTACACTCTTTCAGAATTCTATTCCAAAAGTGCCTCAGGTTTGTAAATTGAATGGAGGGTGGGTCATCATGTGAATGGTGGGTCGGTATCTAGATCTCTTGGACCTTAAGAACTGCTTTTCATCATGGCCATTTTATGCATCAGGTTAGGGATTGGGATCCACAGTGATTAGGAGGTAAGGATCAAAGCTGTGATATTGGAATGACATTATCATAATTGATTATTCCTTTTTCTGCTGCACATTTGGAAATGCAGGAGAGGTTCTGGGTTCAAAAAAAAAAGGAATCCATGGAGCAGAGATGGGACCATCTTTTGTGTACATAATCTTAGCAAAAATAATATAATCCAAATTGATTATCTTAATGCAGCTGATCAAAACACATATGTCTTACAAATTCATACAGATCCCCTTCATTAATCAACCACTTTAGAACTTATTTATTTATTTATTTATTTATTTATTTATTTTCGACATGGCCTGGCATAATTCTAACGTCTACCTCCTGGCATACGATACCCTTATTTGGTTTTTAGAGGATTGTTTCTTTTAAACTTAATTTTACAGGATAGTGGGGTTTTAAAGTTTGTATATTCCAAATTATTTACTTAGCTGTACAGTTTTGGTACAATCCTCCTCTGATATATGTATATATGTATCTAATTTGGCATTTGGTGTGTTTCTGAATGGACTGTACACCGCCCGAGTCCCTTTGGGGAGAGGGGCTCTATAAGCATCCTAAGCGCTAAAAGCGCTATAAGCGCTAAATAAACTTTATTTTAAAAAATTACAAGCAGATTAGCCAACATGTTAAATATTTTTTTTACTCTAAAAGTGTTCATGATGAAATTAATCATAAGACTTGAAAGAGCATCGAAGCTCCTAAAGGACTTTCTGGAAGCTGATTGGGTCCTATTCAAAGTTTCCCTAATGGAGCTGTCCTCTATTGGTCTAATAGTCATTGTGGCTAAAATATATGCTCAGATCCTCTTGCTATAAGTGGAGAGTGGGTAGATGAACAACGAATTCCTTGCTGAAGGACAAGTAAGCTTTAGATAGTGTTATGGCTAACCAAGAGCACTTAGTATCTAGTCCTCAATGAAACTACATCTACATGGAGGTTAAGCATGCAGTGAGAATGGTACCCAAGATTCTATCTTGGGCCCAACGCCCAATTATTGGCTATTCCATTAAATCTATGGAAAGTCTGACAGAGTCCCCAAAATCTGTGCTTTAGAAGAGACAATTAAATTAGGCGGTGAGAGACCCTTTCAAGAAAGACACTTTGAATTATACAGCTGACAAATTTATATTAGGAGGTGTGATCTTCCCTTTCTTGTGCAGCTGGAAAAGAAGCTAAAAGGTTTTCTGCCCAAAAGAAATCAGATATTGAACCAGAGAAAGATACAAACATACTCAATAAGGATGGAACAATTGAGAGAGCTTCCTGAAGTGCCAGGCCAGCTGGGGAAATAGCGGCTCCACTGAGCTCCGCGGGCCCAGCTAGCACAAGGAGAGGCATTTCGGGCGACTGTGGGATTTTATGGCAGGGCCCCAGATAGGTTGACTCAAAGGTCTCTGGAGATCAGTATTAGAAGTGGTGGCCATCTTTGTATAACTGCTTTGGATACATCGGGAACAAGATTTGTGCAGGAGTGGGGAGCGAACAGAGTATCAGATCTGGAGGAAGATTGGCCCGTTGTAGCTAATTTTGGTACTTACCTTTTCCGGAGTGCAGCTAGTGGCTAAAGGTCATTCAGAAAATAGATGATGAAAGAAAGGAGGGGTCGAGCTATCACTGATAAAATATCAAGCCCAAGAAGACTGTGGCAAATAAAATTGGAACTGTAAAAACTCTGTTCAAAACAAGATTATATGAAAATTGACAAATGTGTTTGGATTTTGAACGTCATTTGACCGGCAAGACTCAACAAATTAGTGATTGATTGTACAGAGGAAAGACAAAAGTACCTTTTGGAGAGAAGAAGCGCAAGACCATTTTGAACCAAAGAAGCAGAAGAAGGGTGTAGGCCAGAGGTGGTGTTCCAACCGGTGTGCCCTGGTAGACGCGTACCGTTAGCAGAAATTGGGCATCTGTTTGCATACCGGAGGCCCCGTACTGGTACAGTCCCTCCCCTGGCCTGCCCCCCCCGCTTGGCTCCCCCACCTGCCCGTTCACTGCTTGATTGTTCTCTAGGCCCCGCCTGTCCGCACCATTCAACTTGCCCCAACCCACTTCTTTTGATGGAGCAGAGGACTCGGCTGTTTGAAGTGGGTGGGTGGGTCAAGCTACTGCTATGGACTACCTTTCCTCCCTCTTTAACACGTGGATTTCTCCGCACCCCATTAGAAACCACATGGCTGTCAAAGAGAAGGAAGCCCGCGCAGGTTTCTTCCAAGAGCCGAGGAAGGAACAGGAGCGGAGGACTCTCCTTCTGCCCCATGGGGAAAAAAGAGCAGCTTCACTCTCACACTCTTCATGCTGAGGCTGCTTGGCCCTTGGCGAAATGCCCCGAGGCTACAGTTGGTCCAGAAAGCAGCCGGAAAAAAATGGGGAGTACTAGCTCCCCTCTCACTTTCCTCAGCCTACGCGCTTTCGGGGCGAGCTGGGGGAAAGTGCGTCTTGGCTGCCACTCCAGGAGGACCAAGGTATCCTCCATGAATGGGAGGTTGAAGCCAACCACAGGTGAAAAGCGCTGAGGGGTTTTGGCAGCATGAGAGAAAGACTTCAAAGTCATGGAGGTGGTGTATGGCTGGTTGCCCTTCTGACTTTCCCCAGGTGGAAAATGCTTTAAAAAATAAAGTGTTTAGTTTGGGGGGGAAGGTTGTGGAGGGTGAGGGGTGCAAGGGTCTTGTAACTTGATAGCTTTAAGTCTTGCACATTTCAAATGCCAGAGTTCCTGAGCCAACATGACTGGAGGAGGAATTCTGGGAGTTGAAGTCCACAAATCTTAAAAGCTGTCAAGTTTGAACATCCCTGGGGATTTTTTCTAAAGGGTTAGATGTGCAAGAGTCTTGTAACTTGATAGGTTTAAGTCCTGCACACTTCAAATGCCAGAGTTCCTTACCAACATGACAAAGAGAGAAATAAGGGGAAATGGGAAAGAAGATTTGGGGGAAAAAGATTAGATCAATTTTTCAATTAATCGTATGAAAGTGATAGGAAAAATTCAGAAGGAAAGATATAAGACATACAAATAGAAGAAAAAGAAAGAGAAAATTTAGGAATAGGAGATTAGTAAAATGAGATGAAACATTGTAAGCAAGGTAACAGTATGTTTTAAAGTAGGATGTGTACATGAACTGTACAAGTACTTCTAAGCATGTAAAGTAATTTTGTTAAATACTGATCATATAACAAATTGAATTTGAAGACATAAGTTGCTAACTGATAATAGATGAAAACAAAATGATAAGTTGATGTATCTCTAAAAAGAAAAAGGAAAAAAGTGATATTGTTTATACATGGTAAAAATTAGAAATAGGAAAATACAAGAAGAAAAGTAGTAGGGCTAAAATTGGAAAAAATGTAAAATGAATTATGTGTTTGTGGAAATGTTAAAGGGGGAATATATATTAATTATGTCAGAAAAATAAAATAAAAACTCTATGAATGGTCCTCTACAAATGTACTTCCAAATCGGCAAGTATCTCGATGCAGAAAGGCCTGGATATCTTAAGATGGTCATGATTCAAGCAGGATGTGAGCAATGGATACAAATGTTAAATATGGAAGATTTCATCAAGAGCCTTGAAATGAAGAGACTTGTGTTTGCTGAGTCCCGGAGAGAGACCAAACTCATGTATTGTTGGACTATAAATTATGTAAGAAAGAGGTCAGTATCTTGGATTAGATCAGATCATTTAGATAGAGCCTTACAATAAAATAAATAGTTCCTATTTGGTCAAAATTTAAAATCTTTAATTCTTATTTGAACAAACGATTTCAGTGGACACATGGATATGTGGATCGGAAATGTAGGGGTGGTAGAGAAATATGATTTGTGTTCTTTATTCTTATTCTTTTTCACATTTTCTTTTATACTATTGTCATATACAGTCTTATTAAAATTATGTATTTTTATTCTTTATTTTCATATGGGTTAATGGCTAATCAACAATAAACTATTGGAATAGGTTCAGGCACTGGACTGACTAAGTATTTCTAACAAGCATTTCTTTAAAACTAATATTTTGGAATCGACTCGACCCCAAATATAATGCACCTTCTTCATTCTTTTTTTTCAGCTAAATTTTGAATTATTTTCAGATTTGCTGCATGATAAAAGTCAATTGCCCTTTTATCATAGTTTTATGCCCCCAAAGGGGGTCCTCTACCCAGGAATTGTCCAAGTGCTCCTCCATTTCAGATGGACCCTGGTTGGTCTCTTTGCTCCAGACACAGAAAATGGAGATAATTTCATGAGGACTTTGGCTCCTTTGCTTGACAGGAATGGCATTTGTGTTGTTTTATCACAACAATTCTCAACAACTCAACTTACAGCACCCCACAGCCTCTCTAAGTGGAGACAAGTCAATGTCTATATTCATTACATAGAACATGGTGCTGCTTTGGAAAGAATTCTTCCTTTTCATATTATACTTAGACAATTGCCCAAACCCATTGAAAGGAAAGTCTGGATCACAACACTCACTTTAGTGTATCCACTGAGTTACCACACAGCTCTCAGATATGTGCATAGTATCTGGACTGTTGACTTTGAGAGAAAAAAGGAGCCAATAAAGGATGCCTTTAAACTCATTTTCTTTGTGGAAGCACCCTATGGGCATCAGTCATTTCTATGCTCTTTTTCAAAGCATGTTTTCTCTGTCAAAGGCCGGAAAAGATGCACTGAGAAATCACCACTGGAGAGCCAACAGGGAACATTAGAGATGTGGAATACCCACCATTGCTACAGTGCCATTAAGACTCTGGCCCATGCCTTGAATGCTGCATATTCCTCCATATCCAGAAGGAGAAGGAAGGAGAGCAAAGGAAGTTTGGGGGCTCCAAGGCTGCAGCCGTGGCAGGTAAGGGGTCCTGACAAGGATCCATTATTCTTAGTTCCTGTTGAGAAGAAATAAGAAGAAGGAGGGGAACCATATCAACCTATTTGGGTTTCACGGGACTACAACAAGTTTGGCCAATCTAATCGTTTAACCAAGAATGTCCACAAGAACATGACATATATAGTTTAATGTCAAACACTGCTAATTTAAAAATGACACATACATTTTAAAATAAATTCCTGTAGGTATCGGTTTTGAAATACCTGGTTGTTCCCATTCTAGTTCCATCCTTTTCTGGAGAAAAATGAGTTTTCCAATTTTTCTCAATTCAAACTGTACTTGGACCAAAATGGAGATTTAAAGGCTGATATGAGTACCTCTGCCTGGCTGTTTCTCCCCCAAAAGAACAACATGAACAGAAAAATTGTGACTGTTGAAGAGCAGAGACTTATTATCCACCAAGATCATCTGTCATGGCTAGCGTTGCACAACAGGGTAGGAGAAATATTGGTGTCTTTTCCCTATTTTCCAAAAAGTTCTCACCCATGAAAATGGTAAGAGATGGCCAATCCCTCAAGCACTAGGGATTGCGATCCACTTCTTCTTTATCTTCAAATAGCAAACAAGATGGCAACTTGGTTGACCAGTGCCTGAATTCAGGTTTATACTGAATTTGATGAAGTTGAATCAGAATTGGAGAGAGGTCCTTTTGTTCCACTGGAAACTCGGATGCACCTTGTCCTGGTTAGGGCCAGTGTCCCATAGAAAGGCAGGGCAATAAGTTCCTAAGAAACCCAGACCTGGCTAGAGTTATCTATTCAATCTTTCATCCCAATTGGGATAGTGCAATTGGCCTTCTGTTCCTGTGAAGGGCTAGATAGGGCTAATCCCTAGCCCTCTTCAAATAGCAAACAAGAAGTCAAATTTTTGATCAGTGCCTGAATTCAGGTTTGGACTGAATTTGATGAAATTGAATCAAGACCGGAGGCCATTTTGGTTCCAGTGGGGAATAAGCTTTGGAACTCGGATTCACCTTGTCCGGGTTGGGGGGCCAGTGTCCCAAAAGAGGGCAGGGCAAGAGGTTTCTAAGAACCCCAGACCTGGCTATTCCAATCTATTCCAATCTTCTGCTCCTATGAAGGGGGTCCAATAATTGTTATTGACATGGAATCAAAAAGACTCGATTGCTGAGTGAAAACACCCTGAGCCAGAAAATTAAAGCATTGACTCAAAGAAAAGCCTTTCCTGATATCTGAATAAATGAGGAACAATTTAAAAGAAAATGTTGGTAAGATTTGGTTTATGACACTTCATTGAAAACAAAACACTTAACTACAATTATTTATCTTGATTTTTAGCTACTTCAAGTCATTCTGGGAAGAAAATGAGCTCCAAATTTAACTAATAAGAAATATAGGTTTATCCTTCCAAGCCAGTTGCTGTTACCTAATTGTAGTTCTTCAACAGAAAGGACCTTGTCTTGGATACCTAGCTGGGCCTTAGAAATTCCCTCAAACAGTTCATACGTTCTGCAGCAAAATACTCCTGATTTACACTGTCTGAGGGACATGTCCTCATGACTTCACCTCTACCTCACAGCATTATAGTACTAGAAACTCAGCAGTCACTTTTATTTCAAGAGTACGTCAGCATGTCAGGATGGGTAATGCTAACATATTTTCTTTCACATTTCTTGTTTTTCTGCTTAGTCTTTGCCTCAGTCCCAATGTGTGGAAAAATGCCATCCTGGATTTGTCAAGCAGAAGCGAGAAGGAGAACCATTTTGTTGCTATGACTGTGTTCCTTGCCCGGAGGGGACCATCTCCACTCAGGAAGGTGGGTGTCACCAAAGAAAAGAGAAGGCCTTGAGGAAGTGGATTCATCAAGGGCAATTTTCATAAAAGTGAACGTTAAAGGACAGAATGAATCTCAACTGATTTTTTGGTTTATTTTCAAACTGCATGATTTCTTATCAAAATGAAAATAGTAAAGGGATTGGAGAGTATGGCATATTGGACAAGTTTTGCTACTGCCAGAGGAAGTACTGCTTTTAGTTTGCATCTATCCGTCCACATTTATCTTTCTAGGAACATCTGAGTTCTTTGAAACTTAGAGAATTATGGTCAATTCCTGGAAAGATTATTGCAACTACATGGGCCTCCCCTTGTTGATAACTGGGAGCTATCTTGGTCCACAATGACTATGTAGTACGGATAGTTATGGGTGCACCTCATTACACCAATGTTACCATTGGTCCCATTAGTCATTCCAGACTATTTGCAGGACTACCTTTCTCTTCCTGCCAACTACATTTCACGAGGCAGGCATCCTTTGAGTCCCGTAAGGTTTTGGATCCATCTGGAAGGATCCAATAAATGTGCCTTCTAAGATGAATTGATTTATTATTTACCATATATTTGGAGTATAAGATGCACCTTTTCCCTCAAAAGAGAGGGTGAAACTCTGAGTGTGTCTTATACACTGAATACAGCATTTTTGGCCTCCTGAAACCCTGCCCTGGGGTTTCCCGTTTTTTTCGCAAAAATGGATATGCAGAAGAAGATTTGGGAGGCCTGCAAAGTGGTCCTGGGGGCTGCGGAGGGCACAAATGAGCAAAAAATGGGCCCATTTTTCAAAGAACAGGGCTGTTTTTGCCCTCCGAAGCCCCCAGGAACACTCTGCAGGCCTAACACTCTGCATGCCCCCCCCCCTTTTCTTTGCAAAAACAGGCCCGTTTCCCAAACCCACCACACATCACATTTTTGCCTTCCCCGGCCTTCAGGAGCAACTTTGCAGGCCTCTCACAGTCTCTGCATGTCCCTTTTTCACAAAAAAATGGGGCATGCAGAGGGTTTGGGAGGCCTGCAGAATGCTCCTGGGCACTGGGGAGGGCAAACATTTTTTTAAAAAAAAATTACCTCTTCAAAATCTTGGTGTGTCTTATACTCTGGTGCATCTTATAGTCCGAAAAATACGGTACCTCTAGTAACATAGGTTACCATGAAAATTCTGCAGAATACGCATAAAACCATATTGGTCCTAGGATTTTCCCCAATTTCACAGATGTTAGCTCTATATGGTTTACAAAACAATGTTCTTCCTATCTTCCTTTTGAGCAGTTATTAAGAAATAATTTTTTCAAAATGCTGCTGGTATCAGCTGGTATCTCAAAAATATGTTACTTGACATGTAAACGACAGAATGTTCATGAAATATTGGTTTTTGGTTTTCTCAGATACAGAAAAGTGCACCAAGTGTCCAGATGATCAATATCCAAATCAGGAACGAGTCCAATGTATTCTCAAAGTTATAACCTTCCTGTCTTATGAAGAACATCTGGGCATCATCCTGGTCTCTTTTTCTTTACTTTTCTTCCTAACCGCAGTCCTTTTCTTAATTATATTCATTCAATACCGAGAAACTCCCATTGTCAAAGCCAACAACCGGGACCTCTCTTACATCCTCTTGGTCTCCCTCCTGCATTGCTTCTTGTCTCCTTTTCTCTTCATTGGTCAACCAAGGAAAGCCACTTGCCTTCTCCGACAAATGATTTTCAGCATCATCTTTTCAATTACCATTTCTTCTCTTTTGGCCAAAACAATCACAGTGGTGCTCTCTTTCCTTGCCACAAAACCAGGCAATCGGGTGAAGAGGTGGTTGGGGAAGAGCTTGGCCAACTCCATCATCCTTTCTTGTTCTAGTGTCCAAATTATCATCTGTTCCATCTGGCTGGGAGTTTTTCTCCCCCATTCCCTGAATCTGATCTTCACTCCCAGTCTGGAGCAATCATCCTGCAATGCAATGAAGGCTCTGTTGTCATGTTCTACCTCACCCTCAGCTATCTGGGCTTCCTGGCTGTCATCTGCTTCACAATGGCTTTCCTGGCCAGGAACCTCCCTGGGGCCTTCAATGAAGCCAAACTGATCACCTTCAGCATGCTGGTCTTCTGCAGTGTCTGGATCTCCTTCCTGCCCACCTACCTGAACACCAAGGGGAAGTACATGGTGGCCGTGCAGGTCTTCTCCATTTTGTCTTCTGGTGCTGGGCTATTGGGTTGCATCTTCTTCCCCAAATGCTACATTATCATTCTGAGGCCAGACATGAATACAAAAGAGCAGCTTATGACCAGAAGAAATGTAGAAATATGAAATTTGACACCTTAAATTTTTCCAAGAGTTCAACCCTTGAATATGATACATGATGTTCTCCATATCTGTGTGGGCCAATGATTTTGCTTGGAAAAATTAAAGGGCAGTTGGACGATAGGGTCCTCCATCCTTGTCCAGCAAACTGCAAGATGGCCACATAGTTTTTTTGAGTAGGTCAGTTATCCTATTTATCCTGTGCCCTTAGCTTAGAAATACCCTATCAATGTATTTCAAAGATGACATTTGTAGAATGGGAGTCTTGTTGATATGACGGAAATAATTGTATAATTGCAGGGGGCTGTAATAATGCCATTATTTTAGTTGCACGATAGTTTAACTTGCAATTGGGGATCTTTCAATTTGGACTCAAGATCTCAGCATCATCAACATAATGCCACATTCTAACCATTGTGCTATCATGACTCATTATTGTAAATTATTATGAAATCATTATAAATATGTTGGTTGTTATGAAGAATGAAATGATTTCTCCGAGTGCAGATAGAAATGCAGGCACTGTGAGTGCTTCTCTGCTCCTTCTGCTCAGTTGTTCCATCTCTTCCTACTAATCCCCGCAGTGTGTGAAAGAGGCTACAGAACATTATGGACATGTCTGTGGGATTTTGTAGGTGGAGAACATGGTGGCCACCTCAGAGAAGATGTCAGTCTCAACCTCTTCAAGGATAAGGAAAAGCTACTTTTGCCTTTTACAGCCAAAGTTAGGAACATGGGCCTCCCCAGCAGAAAACAAGTCCAGCTGTCAGGGTTCCAAGTGATAGATCCATATCAAGCAAAGCTCCAAGGCAAGTAGATTCCTCAAAGAATAGCTTTATTGGAAATATCATATTGGCACAGATCTGGTGAAAACCGACTCTCAAAATTTCTATGGCTTTCACCTAATTAAAAGTAAAAGTTTTCCTCTCAACCCCAAACAATCAGTCACATGGTCCAGTCAAGCAGCTGTCTAGTAGTCTGGCGACATCACTCCTCCTTCCTCCAACCAGGTGTGAGAACGTCCTTGGTTCCCAAGAGAAAGTATTTTATTTCTCCTTCGGGAGTCCTTCGGGAGAGGGCGCGGCTAAGAAATAAATATATTATTATTATTATTATTATTTTGACTACCCAATCCCAGCTATCTCTAATCCCCCCTTCCTATCCCTCAGCTCCAGTGTAGCAGACCTGAAGCTCCAAAATGACTTTGGCCAGGCCAGCTTCAGGTTTGACACCAGCACAGCATCCCAAGTCCTTTTGGGGTTCAAATTATCCTCATGGAGATTGTAGACATTTGGAAGTGGGCATTTGGAAGGAGCTGGAAAAACTGGTTGATCTCTTGGATGACGAAAACAAATAGAGATCTTCGCAGCAATGGCCAAAAAAGAAAATGGGGGGGGGGGATCCAAAATGATGTAAATAAAGGTATGGAAATATAAAGAAAAAGATTTCAATATTGTTCACAGCCATTATAATTGTATGTTTTCTCTGTAAAGTTACATTGTGACTCTTTTCTTTCTATAATCTACCCTGTCCAATCATTAAAACCTTAAATTGCAAGTTTATTTTTGTGGACATTTTAAGCAAAACAACAACAACAACACTAAGGATGTTTCAGTCACCAATAAAGGTAGATATTGTCCTTTCCCTAATCAAATAAATCAGTTTGTCCATCTCAGCAAATTCTGTCCATCTTACCAACCATTCCTCCGTTAATAGCTGCCGACCTCAGAGTGCACTGTTTATTTGATAAAATAGGAAACTTCAAAATATTGTGGGAAGCCCCCCCCCCCAGAAAAAATAAATATTTGGGGGGATATTAAAAGAGGCAGAATATTATATTTCCCCAAAGGAGAAATGGAGAAAAATCCTAAGAAAGGCAGAAAGCAGCCCCAACAGCCTCCAGCAGACGCCTGAAGTCTTCAGAGATGGATATTTTGTGCCTATTAAGAAATCCACACCAATCTATTCATAAACAAAACACCTTCAATTCCAGCTGATGCGATTAAGAAAGACACAACCTTTGGGACATAATAGGATTAACCCTCCACCAATCAAATAATAAAAACACACAAAGCGAACCTCAAAATTACAAAATACTGTACACTGTATAAAAAAGCCCTTGCACTCATCAAGCTAATTTGTCCACTGTCCCAGGACTCCCGGTAGATGCTCTTGTTGATTCTGCTAATCAATAAACAGAATCCTTCTTTCCAAATCATCCTCCTTTTTATTTCTAGCGCTTTTCCCCCCGGATTGGAACTTGACCTCCTTTTTTCATCCTACAATAGGAAGGATCCGATTTGTCTTTCATGAATGTGAAGGACAACAAAGAGAGTATCCAGAGGGAAAATATCCATATCTGCCTTATAACTTTCTCCCTGTTGACCCAACTATACAGTCCATAGGAGCTCACTTCCCCATCTCTCAGCTCTCATCCAAAAGTTGATATTGCTAGAATGTATGGGAATTGAAATTACAATTCTGGCCAAGAAATCAGCTTCAGTTTAGGGTTAACCTGTGGAGGTGTAATAGAAAAGCAAAACAAAAACAGGTTATACTCATAATAGTAGGGACGGTTCATAGATACTAGTTGCCTCCTTGGGGTTAGAAGACAGGCAGGAATACACTTAAGTGTTATATAAACCTAGAGTGGCACCAAATTCCATAGCTCTGAGTGATCTTCCCCAGCAATTTCAAATAAATACAAAATAAAAACGGTTTTAAGCGGGATGAGAAAGAGAAGGAAACGAAAAACAACTGAGAGAAATGCAGAGGGAGGGGAGGCTGAAGTCTCCCTTTGGGGAGAGGGAGCGGTTTATAAATGTAATAAATAAATAAAAAAAATAGAAGAGCCTTTCCCCTCCCCCACCTGGAAATGGCTGCCCTGGAGAGCTTCTCCTCCAGTGGAGACTCTGGAGCAAGTGGGAGCAGCGGCTGCCCAGGAGAGACCGGCCGGAGGGTCTTCAGGGGCCACCAGGGACCCCCAGGATGCCCCTTCCTCAGAGCCCCAGAGGGTCCCTCCAGGGAGACCCCCACCCTCGGCTTCTCCTTTCCTGGAAACACACAAAGAGAAACCAAAGCTTCACAGACCCCCTAAAATGCAACACCAAAGCCCATAAACCACGTTAGTCTCTTTACAGAATGGAGGGGAGGGAAGGATTCCCTGAGATCTCATCCTCTTTCCTGGGAATTTTCCATGGGGGGAATTTTCCATGGGGGAAAAGTCCACAATGGGTTTGGGCTTTGCTTTCCCCCCTCAGTCTTGTGTGCAAACATACTTCATTGGTTTTCACCAATGTCATGTGGTAAATCATAAGTTAACACCCTTAACTTAGTTTAAGGAAAGAGAACTGCTACATAGACGTAATGTATCATGCCAAAACACCAGATCCTGGCTTAACATGAGGACCTGCTCCATCGCTATTGGGATGTATGAAATGGGATAAACCTTTTTTAACATTTATTTTCAGGGATTCTATGGCTGACCAAAGATGAGTCCCCTGCTCTTTAGAGATTTCTTTGAAGATGCCAGAGAGAAGGAAGCTATTTCTTTTCATCTGGTTCCCTCTGAAGATCAACATCTTTGCACCTCCCTTGGGCTGTGCCAGGCTGAGATGTGCCCACCTTGCTAAAACTACTGCAGAGATGTCTATCAACATTTCTATGAACACAGTTCTATGATGGTCTATGGAATTTGACCCACTTGGCTCAATTCTGCAGGGCACACACAACTGTCAGCCACCTGGTGGGACACCCACCCAACACACTCATAGGGGCTCTGCAATTGAGTCCTGCAAAGGGGACTGAGGGGATCCCACCAATGTTGGGTGTGCTGTGGCTGCCCTAATGCAAGCATGTTTGCAAACACCTTAGACTCTGGGGGGCTCTCCTAGCCTGCAGGTGCCTGGGACTCGCCTCCTGAAGGGGTTCCTGGCTGACCATCTGGGCTGCATTGTGCTGACAACAGAAGGGGGTGCTTTGATATGGAACCCCCACTGTCTGAAGCCCAAATGTTTGTGATGTATTGCTGCTCTCCCGCCCTTTTCATGTGCTAGAAGGGCTCCTCCCTCAGAGAGACTTTTTTCCAACTATGCCGAGGCTGCCTGAGGGGCTCCATCTGCCTTCCTCTTCTCCAGCATGTCCTCCCTTCCGTTGACAGGAAGTGACATCCACCTCTTGCAGCCCACCTGCTTCATCAACCTCCCTGCAGCCTTCATGAGTGTTTGAATTCATGGTCAAAATTGGAGCTTTCCTGCTGCTTCTATAGAGATCAACCTGTCTGAGCTTAGCAAGTTGGAGCCCACTTGGCCGGTCTTGCAAGACTAAAGCCAGACTCAGGAACGTCAGAGCCTCAGTCAGTTGTGTGTGAAAGTTGTCAGAAAGACCATAGGGGAAAAGGTTTTTCAGAAGTGGTTTGCCATTGCCTCTTTCCTAGGGCATCAGAGATTGGCTGGCCAAGGTTCACCTAGCTGGCATTGTGCCCAAGGGAAGACTAGAATTCATGGTCTGCTGGTTACTATCCTGAAGTCTTGATCATAGACAGGCTCTGGTCATAGCCACTTAACATGGTCACTGTGAATGGCTGCATTCACACTTGCAACTTTTAACTCTGGTTTATTTTCTGAGGTTGAGAACCTGTTGGCCAATGGGTTAGTGAATTATGTGTATTAAATCAGCAGGGAATAGCTCAACAATCATTTATAACAGAAATAAGCTGGAGACACTTTTCTTCTTATAAGGGCCACATTCACCAGGCTGAGGAAATGTTCTTGCAGCCACCCTGGGACAAAAAGACAGTTCTAGGTGAAGCCTCCTGAAAGGCTATCATAAACCATGGATGACCACAGCCACCTCTCCTCCACTTCCCTGGGCTCTCTCCAGATGCAAACCCACAAATTAGGGGGCCACATTTCCAACTGAGGAGAGTTTTCCTCCCCTCTGGGCACAAGTAGGCTTCAGTGAGAGATGGCAGGTAACCTCATGGACGAGAGCAATCATGTCAGCATTCAAAAGCAACAACTGAAACCTGGAACCACCAAAGATCTGGTAGACAGGTACTGAAAGTGGAAGTAGGACAACTTTCAAATAATGGACCTGGGATATTGGACATCCTATACTCCTCCTTGTAAGGATGGACCCGCTTATTCCTTCTGCTTCCCCTGTCACTCAACCATCCTTAAACCCCCCCCCCCCCCCCCATTTCTCCCTTCTAGGCCAAGCTGTCCATATGAACATTCCTCCTCCAGATAACAAATATAATCCATCAACCATCGGCCAAGATAAACCAGAACACGGGGACTCCAAACTGTAAGCACTTGGAGGTCTTCTGGGGAGGGCAAACAAAGTCTCAGAGATAGGAATGGCACAATAGTCATACCATATCAAGTGCATTTACCCAACCAGAGAAAATGTCCCAATGTCCCCCTGAACCAACTTCTGGAGGGTTGTGGCAAGAAATCAGGTCACACCATCCACTGCATTGTGGGCACTGTCACCATCTCAGCTGCAGACCTGACAGCACACTGTTTATTTAAGAAACCAAGAGACTTCAAAGTATAAAGATGCTCAGTATTTTGTGTCAATATGGGAAGACAACACAGAAAGAGCCACGGTAACCAAAACAAAAACTTGTTGGGTTAGGGTTAGGGTCGTGGCCCAGCAGGATCTGTTTGAGCTGCTGATCGACTCAGATAGCGAGGAACCCTATGAGTCTGCTATGGAAGATGTGGAGGACCCTGGGCAGGGTTCAGACTCAGAGCTGGGACCAGAGAGGCTGGTTGGCCACCAGGAGGCACCTGAGGCATGGAGCAGTGGGGAAGATCAAAGGGAGTTTGTCCCTGACGCAAGATTAAGAAGGGCGGAGAAACGGAAGCAGCAGCTCCGGGGACAGACTCATAAGCCCAGGTGGTTGTGGCTTGGCCCCTCCCAAGAGAGTATATAAGGGGAAAGTAGGGAGGGGTCCTTTTGCAGGACACAACCGTTCGTAACAGTATTGAGAAACTCTTGTCTGGTCTGTCTTGTATTCGTGTCGGTTTTATTTGGGTTGCTGCCAACTATTTCTTGCAGGTGAGTCTTGTCTGGGCTTTCAGCCAACGGAGTTGTAATTTCTGTGATTAAAGAGTGGCAAACAGCCAAGCTTGTGAATGCGTTAATCAAAGGCCGGAGGGGGGGGGGTAAGAACAAGTTAGGGTGCAATTCTATAATTTTCTCTCTCTTAGCCAATTTTGTGTCTGTCACATTCCTGTCTCCTAGTCAGCTCTCATGCAAACATGGATATTTCTAGAACAGATAGCAAATGAAATGTCACTTCAGTTAAAAGGAATTATAACATCAGCTCATTGAAAAGAAAATTCCCAACCAACTATATTATTAACATTAGGCTGGCTTCAAGGATACTGATTGCTTCCAATGGTTCACAGCTACCACTAGTGTTAAGTGTCACCAACCTACAGTGGCATCAAGCTCTGAGTGACCTTCCCTAGTCATCTCTGGGGGCAATAGACCCCATTGAAGGACAGCAGAAGTCACTTTACAGGCTGTTGAAGTCTCTTCCTCGAGCATCACTTTCTGGAGGTGTCCTGACAGGAAGGAATATGACCACTACAGAACACTGCCCCAAGAGGTCTATCTGTGGTTTTTCACTAGTGCTTCTCTCCAGCTATCCCTCCTTGCACGGAAGAAGTTCAGGGTCTCAAGAGGAGAAGTTCCTTCTCACTGTTATTGTTACTATATCGCCCTTGATATCCCTCCTCCTACTTCTCCCCTGACTGTCTTTGATGTAAACATCAGACTGAAGCAACATGGAAGAGCTCTTGCATCAGAAAAGGATGAATAACACAGGTTATGTTCTTTGTGGCTCAAATTACAGGACAGGCAGAAGATGTGCTCTTGGATGTACTTTCTGTCTCTTCCAGGAGAATCTTGGTTTCTCTCTGTTTGAATCAGAAAAGCCACTGGATAGTCCATCTTGTGGGAGTCCTTTGAATGCTGCCAATTCTTCTTTAGAAACAGGAAGGAAATTGATTCAGCCCTATGAATTATGCACCTCCTGCTTATGTATCTGATGCTGCTGAGGTCCTATCCAGTCTCTGGAAAGCTTAGAATGAGTTGCCCCCTGAATTTGGACCACCAGGATGGAGAAAAGCCATGGAGCTATTATAGGCCAGGAGATCTTCTCATTGGTGTAGTCATCTCTCCATCAATAACAGCACATGCAACATTACTTTTCAACATGGCTCCTTCTACTCAGATTCAGTTGTAAGTAATTCACTGTGACAGTGCTTCATTCCCTCCATTTGCAACTCTAACACTCTTCTTTTTTCCTTCTTATTTTATTTACTCTTATATTGCGGAACCTGACTTATTTTGGGAATCATTTTGATTTCCATGGCTTCTCTCTTTTGTCTTATTTTCTGGGAGAGGCTCAAATGCAAAAACACGAAGCAATTGAAACCTGAAAGAAGTCCACATTCTTTCTCTCTCTGTTTCCTTTCTTAAATTCATGACTTGAATACTGACTTGCATTGAAAGTAGTGATTGTTGTAGTTTTCCCTGCCCAGGTAATTTCCATATTTTTATAGCCTCTCATTGATATTCTATGTCTGATTTTTATAGGAATGGAGGATGATTTATTTTTAGAATAGGTTTTCTGGGTCACTTATCAATAATCCTCTTCTTTTAAGGATTCTTCTACTTTAAAGACTGAATTATTCTGCAGACTGTTTGCTGGGCTGATGAAAATTAGCACAGCTACAAATAATGACATATTTCTGATTTTTAATCCTTTTGGAGGACTATCTCCATTCTATCTTCTCAACTCTGATATTAAAGGGTGATGGGTGACTATCCTTTGCCTCTGGTTTTGGATCAATATGGGCTTAAGGCTCGATTAGCTTGCAGAGAAAAAGAGGATCGAAGAGAGGAAAATGTATTTAGTTGTTGCTGTTGATGATGCTAATATCAACCTGAGAATGGTTTTATACTAGTTTACCTCATCAGAAGAAAAGAATACTAAGGATGGTTTTCAATATGGATGTGTTTAATAAAAATTCCCGGCTCCTGCACAATCTCACCCTTGGCTACAACATCCATGACAACTATTCAAACACACTTGGCACTTCAGATGCCTTGCTAGACATGATGTCTACTGGAGAAGCCAATGTTCCCAACTACAGCTGTGGAAGGAAGGACAACCTTTTGGCTCTTCTTGATGGAGCTGAAAGAGACATCTCCATCCAGATGTCAACATTGGCTGGCCTCTACAAAGTTGCCCAGGTTTGTGTTTGTGTTCCCTTATCTGTCAAAGTGAGTACTGTCAAGTGTGAGAGTGATAGATCCAACCATTTTTTCTCTATGGAATTCAATAACTCCTTTTAACTATGGCCATTAAAGGTTTCATGGCTGGGGATTAATGTAACAGTGGGGAGGGAGTAAGGATCAAAAGAGACCTATCTTTTCATGACACCATCCCCTTTCCTTTGAGGACTTCTGCTGCACCCTTGGAAAGGGGAGGAGAGGCTCTGTGTTCAATCAAAGGGTCTTCTACACAATAGGAAGATACAGCACTAAAGGAAAGCTCATATTTTTACATGATCTTAGTCAAAATCATGAACAAAACCCAGATTTATAAACACAGTCCCAGAGGATTATCTTTCCTATTGTTGATAAAGAATATCCAGTATCAACCTGTAGAGACCACTAACATTAATTAACCATTTTATTAAAACATTACAAATATGTTAATACTTTTTTGCCCCAAAATATTCACGATCAAAATCATCATAAAAGGTCTGAAGAAGAATATTGTCCATGGAGAAGATTTTCTATCAGCTGAAGAATTCAAGAAATATCCCAGCTGGTGGGACCCACTATTGGCAGGTTCATTTACATATATGGATAATATCCACCATACCCATTGGGTCAAAAATGGCAATTGTAGTTTCCATATATAAAAATGACCCTATTTGTCTTATAGATATTGTGGCTAAAATATATGCAAACGTCCACTCGAATAGAGTTGAGAGTAGGTGGATGAAAAGTGCATTCCACGTAGAAGAACCAACAGTCAGTAGGCAGATTCAATTCACTGAGAAAAGTGGGAAAAATTAATCAGTGGAACAGCTTGCTTCATGAAGTTGTGCAGGCTCCATGACTGGAGGTTTTCAAAAAGAGCTGGGCATTCATTTTGTCTGGAATGGTATTCCATCTCCTCTGTGAGCAGAGGGTTGGACTAGAAGACCTCAAGGATCCCTTCATGTTCATTTGTTTGAGTGTGTGCTTTAGGAGAGAGTTCCTCAATGTTTCCAGCTTTGCAGATCTGTGGGAGGGGTTGGAGGGGATGGTTCTATGCATGCAGCAGGCTTAAATAGAACACATGGATGTGTGCTTACCCACTGCTCACACGAGTGAGGATGTGTATGTGCCAGCTTGCTGCCCATTTCTGCAGACCAGTTGCAAACCCCTCATGGGCTACCAGTGGTTGGGGAGCCCTGTTTTAGGATCAATGGAGCCCTGAGAAGTATGACTGATCTTTACCAGAAGGTAAGAGAAAGGTGCTGCCAATATGACATTAAGTGTTGCATATGCTGCTAAGTCAACTTGGCTCCTGTTCTCCTAAGAATGATCTGATTATTGATCAGTCAGAATCAAAAGTTGGGGTCTTTGGGAAATGATATTAATGCCATATAGGGCTATTCTATGATCAGTCAATAAAGTAAGTTCACATCTTTCCTTACCTGGGGTATTTTTCTCTGCGACTGGATCTTGGCTCTCTCAACATTGATGGAGGTCATTTAGACCAAAGGGACAAGTGAATGCATTGTTACTTCTTTTTTAAAATCACAACTGTGCAGCTTCTTTAACCTAAATTATCAAAGTCATCCTCTGAGAAGAATCTTAAGGATGGATAAAAGAATTTCAGCTGCTGTCATCAGAGCTGAATAGGAAATGTATGCAATTTATAAAATTAGGGCATGCATTTTTTAAAATAAAATTAATGATATGCAAACTGTCAGAGTCCCAAAACACTGTTAGAAGAAACAAATTTCAATTTAAAAGTTCTTGAAGAATACAACTGATAAATTATATTGGGAACTGTGGTCTCCCTGTCTTTTTACAATAGAAGATTTTTTTAAAAAAAAAATGCTGCAAAAGAATCAAGGTTTGCCAAACAGAGAAAGATCATAGCTCTACTCAGTAAGGTTGGGATATTGAAATGCATCAGATGCTACAAATGTACCTTCCAAGTATTGAGTTGAACCTTCCAAATCCCTTTCAGTGAACATACTTTTATTTATGGAGGTTCAGAGATAGAAGATGTAATACATCTATTACTTGAATGTTAACTATAGAAGAAAGCAGGAGATCAACTTCTTGGACTGCACATTAGATTAATTACCTATTGGGATCCTAATATTAAAAAAATGTATTTTCTGGGTTCTCAGAATTAAAAAAAATACATATAATAAAAACCCTTTCTGGAATCAAATTATGGTCTGATTTTTGTAAATTCAGGGATCATAAAATACTCTTTTCATTCTTTGTCCTTTTTCTATTGCACTATTTATTTTTAAAAAATCTACATTGATATGCTATTATGTTAATGTTCTGCCTTTTATATTCTGTATCTTGAAATCTCATTATGAGTATTCAACAAGAAACTGTTCTAATATGTGCAGGAGAAAAAGTTGGATTCATTAAAAGTTAAAAATTGGGACTAGGTAGGACCCCAAATATAACAAAGCACTCTTCATTGCTTTTTTAGATCAGTGATAAAATTGTTTCAGAGGCTCTGCGTGCTAAAAGTCAATTCCCTTTTTTCCATCCAATGTTCCCTAAAGAAGGGTCCCAGTACCCAACAATTGTCCAACTGCTTCTCCATTTCAGATGGACTTTGATTGGCCTCTTTGCTCCAGACACAGAGAAGGGAGAGCATTTCATGAGGACTTTTACTCCTCTGCTTGTCAGGAATAGAATTTGTGTTGTTATATCACAACAATTCTCAACAACCACCCACACAGCATCCCTCAGGAATGCCATCTCTAAGTGGAGGCAAGTTAATGTCTTTGTTCACTTCATAGAGTTTGATGACATTTGGGACAGAATTTTTCCATTCCATTCGATACTTGAAGGTTTCCCAAGACCCATCGAAGAGAAGATATGGATCATGACATTAGTTGGGTTCTATTTCATGGGTAACCATCATCTTCTCAAGTATGTCCATAGTATTTGGACCTTTCCTTTTCAGTGGCAAAACAGTTGGAGAAAAGATGATGCCTATAAAAATCCTTTCTTTGTGGAACCTAAATATCAGGACGAGTATTTTCAGTGTTCTGTTTCAAAACACACCTTTTCTGTCAAAGGCCGGAGAAGATGCACCCAGAAAGCCTCACTAGAGACCCAAGAGAAAAAGAATAAGATGCGGATAACAAATGGAAGCAATACTTACAGTGTCATTAAGATCCTGGCTCATGCCTTAAATGCTGCATCCATTTCCAAGAAGAGAAAGAATGGAGAAGAGAGGTTGGGGGCTCCAAGGCTGCAGCCATGGAAGGTATGGGGTCCCAACAATAATCCATCAAACTAAATTCCTTTTCAGGGTCTTTGGGGTTCTCTGAGCTTGGTTGTTTAAGATTTTAAGCTTCTGTACAAGATCTTGTACTTATTGGAAGTGCCCTGTATCCTCTCTTCTACAACCAAGACATTTTGTATGTGGAAAAAAATGTTCCCAGATTCCTTCTGATTTTAAGCTCCCATAAACCAACATGGCTCTTCTCCTTGTTGTCTTTCCTCAAGACTAAAAGCAGCTCCCTGCCTAAAGCTGATGAATATGTTGCGCAATGTCTTCTGCAAGTGTGTTTCCTACAAGAGGACCTGGTCTGATTCCCCTGGATCATCAATGGCATTATCATCAAATTAATAATATGGTTATCATATCACTAAAATATTACTACTGCTTTATTATAATCAATAACCATTCTACATATGGAATAATGTGAGAACAACTACAAATGAAATCTTAAAGAAAGATATCAGTTGTTGCTGCCATTCCTTTGTGTTATACAAGATACAATCACGTATCAAGTCTAAGATGCTAAAAAATGATTGTTTCCAACAGGATTTTGCTTATGCCCTTCTCTCTATCACAAAATCATATTTTTATGTTCTGCAAACTTGGAATTTTGTTAAAGGGGATCAAAATCACTTTGTCCAACCATTATTATAATTTTTGCATCACAAAAACAAAATTTATCTATTTACTTTATTAATGAAAATATGAAAATATAGACAAATCAATGAACAAAGTCTAATTGTTTTTCATAACTCCCAAATTATATCAGTAAGATTAAAACTTATTTGAGTACAATTTTAAGACAATTGTATCCACTTAATTATCATGCCATCCAGCAATCAATTAACTAGATCCCCATTCATCACATCATGAAGCATTTTGTGAATTCTTTGCAAAAAGCAAGTTATACCACCAGCATTCACACAATCTATTAAGGAAGTGTAATGTTACATGGGAATGAGTTTGTAGACCAAAGAAAGATATTCAGGGAAGGATCAGATAAGATGGGGAGTGGAGGAAGGAACCCATAGCTGCATAACAGGCAGGACTCAGAAAAGATCCTAATATTTTTGCTGTCAAAAGAGCTGCTGAAGAATTTATATTTTGACATTTGCAAGATTTTCTTAATGCAGTCTTACAATAAAATAGAATTGGTTCATCTGGTCATTTTCCACATCTGCTTTAACTGAATGAAGATTAGTCTTGCAACTTTCCTCTTAACAAATTATTGCTTTCTGGTAATCACCCTGTTGTTTTCATGGAGTTTATGAATACTCTAGTTATTTGGGGGTTTTCTTCAATTGATTGGTGACCTTTCCTAAAATATTCCCTAGAATTGACACGTTTCATCAATTCTATCTTGTCAATGTACTTTTTCTGAGTATACTGCATGATTGAGAACTATCACTGAATCTTTGTTCTAGAGTTTAGAAGATATTGGTAACACTTCTTTTCCCAGTTCACAATATTTGCAAGTTAAAAAACTGTAGAAGAAAGAGTCAAATGTAAAAAGAGATGAAAGGACAAAGCAAGATTTCTGCTTTTAAAATTCCTGGATGTTTCCATTCTAGTTCCATCCATTTCTAAAGAAGAAGGAATTGTACAATCTTTCCCTGTGGAAAGTCTATTTGGATCAAAATGGAGATCTAGCAGCAGATCTGCGGATCGTTAGCAGAGTGGTTCTTCCCAAGGAGGATCCCACTGACAAGGAATTGGGGACTTTTGAAAGGGAGAGACTGATAATCAACCAAGATGCTTTGTCACAGCTAACGTTGCTAAACAAGGTGGGGAAAATAGTGATTTCCTTTTTTCCCCCCAAAGGATTAGGACCCTTTTCAAGTGGGCTAAACCCAGTAAAAATGGTGAGTAACATTAACTGAGAACTGAATGTTTGGAGTAAAACTTTGATAATTGTCTTAGGCAGATGGGAGGCTTCAGTTCTATTGACCAAGGAAACCCTTCAGATGCTGTAATGCTGAACACCACTGTGAGCTGATTCAGTTATATTTAAAATGAGTTTGTGGGTGATTACTACTTAGGACACAAATCATTGCCATTTAATATCTCTTTTGCAATTAATCACCATAAAACAGGTGAGACAGGGCCTGATATGCTGAGGATTTTCATGTTAATAGCTTCAGGTACACTTGTTCCTTCTCTTCAATTATCAAAGGTGAAGACAATTCTGTTCCTCCAGTCCCTGAGTTCAGGTTTGGACTGAATCTGATGAAATGGAATCAAGATTGGATGGGCCAGTTGTGAAATAACCTTCATGGTGTCCTGATTGGAGTCAGGGTCTCTTAAAATTGGAGATCCAGAGTTTGAGATATTTCAAGCAATCAAGACCAGGTCATAGCTGTACATGCCTCTCCTTAACCCCACTGGGATAGTGAAATTTAGGAAGGAGGTCCAGGTCTTTCACTTCACATGAAACCAGAATGACGAGTCTGATGTGAGATTATTTATTTATTTATTAAATTTATTTGCCTCCCATCTCACCACAATAATGGCCTGAAAACTGAAGTGTAACTTTGGTGCAAAAATAAATAAAATAAATCCTGATATCAGAAGTAATAAGGGAGAGTCATGAGGGAAATATTACTTAGATTTGTAGGGTATTGGCTTGTAAGAGTGAACTTCATCTGAAAGTCCCTTGAATCCAATTGTTTGTTTTGATTGTTAACTATCTTAGGACACACTGAAAGACTCCAAATCAAACTAAATGTCAGAACTGTCAACTTACACCTGTGCTTTCCTGTGTTCAGCACCAGCTTTCCATAAGCCCCACAGGGGAGGGGGGGAAAAGAGAGTGGGAATGCTTAGTGGGGGGGAGTAACATTATTGTTTGGGACTGTACCAGTCGGAGAAAACCCATCAAGGTTCCAAATCAAACTAATAATAATAAATATGGGTGTATATGTCCCTGTTAGTTTGTGTCACCTAACTGTGGCCTTTCAACAGAAAAGACCTTGTGTTGGATACCTTGTGTTGGAGATCCCTTTCCTACACAGGGCTCATATTCATGTCCCACTAGCTACATCAAAAGATGCCTGACTCACCCCTTTTGAGGGACACATTCACATGACCTCACCTCTATCTCACCTCGCTATGACTTTAGAAGCTAGTTTTAGTTTTAGTTCACCAATATTGCAGCCATATAAACTGAACAAATAAATACATGAATGAAGAAAATCACCTTTAAGGTTGACAGCCTTTACTTGTAAGGAATTTTTTCCTTTGTATCTTAATCAGGAGGTAGTTTTGGACTATTTTCAACAGGAGTTTTGCAATGTTTTATGTACTCCAGAACAGCTTATTGGTAAAAAGTTTCTTTCTTCATCACAGTTTTAATCTATTTTAAATAAATTAAAAATAAGTAAAATTTTAAATAAATAACTTGATGTATAAAAGATGCATCAATTCTTCAATTAATTAGTTAATCTTTAGAAAGATCATAAATGGAATATTTAATACATCAAACATTTAATTAATCAGTTAATCTTTATAAAGCTAAAAGTAGAATCAAAATGTAATAACTTTTTTTTCAATGAAGTTTAGTCTAAAATTTAAAATAGGTTATCCACTTATTTTAAAATCATGCATACATGAATAATAGAGGAATGCATGTTAAATCCACTATGAAGAAAACGCTGGTTGCCACTTAACAATTGAATATTTTCTGTTTCTTCTCCACAGACTTTATTAAGTAGAAAGGTACTTTTTTGCAATCTGATATTTCCCAAGAAAAAAAGGAGAAACTAAATGAGGCATCTGCCTACAATTTATCTCCTGCAACCATTTGGAAGTAGTCTGAGATTTCATAAGTGAAGCCCAGAGACTCCATGGCTAATATTCTTATCTACCTTCACCTTACATGGATGGTGACTCTAATGTATTTTCCTTGGCATTTCTTCTTTCTCTTCTCAGTCTCTGCCTCAGTCCAAATGTGTGGAAAAATGTAAGCCTGGATTTGTCAGAAAGGCTCGAGAAAGAGAGCCAGTTTGCTGCTATGACTGTGTTCCTTGTCCAGAGGGGACCATCTCCACTCAGGAAGGTGGGTGACAACATAAGGAAACATTCTAAATTCATTGAGAGCACTTTGAACAATATATCATATTTTTGGAGTATAAGATGCACCTGACTATAAGATGCACCAAGATTTTGAAGAGGCAAATTTAAAAAAAGTTTTTGCACTCTGCAGACCTCCAAAAAATGGCTCATTTTTTGAAAAAAAACAGGCCAATTTTTTTTGTCAAAAAAAGGGCATGCATAGCCTTTAGGAGGCTTATAGAGTGCTCCTGGGGGCTGAGGGGGCAAAAATGGACAAAAATGGCCCTTTTTCTGCTCATTTCCGCTCTCCCCAGCCCTCAGGAGCACTCTGGAAGCCTCATAAAGGTTATGCACAGTCATTTTTGCAAATGGGGGTGGGTTACAGGAGGCAAAAAATGCTGTATTCAGTGTATACATCCAGATTTTCACCCCCTTTCTTGGGGGAAAAAGATACGTCTTATATTCCAAAAAATACAGTACATCTTAAAGAGTTATATACAGTATATGGTGGTCTATTTCACAGAAAGTGACTCTTGATGGCATACAATTAAACCACAAATTAAAAATTAAAACAATGAGAACTAAATGCTAAGAAAAAAAGAGAGGATTACATGAAGAAACTACCAACCATGCAACCAGCACACAGAGGATCCCCAGGGCTGTTGACAGAATCACATTTTAAGAGATTTCTAGAAGGCTCACAGTTTGGAGATACTCTCAATTTCAGGGTAGTTAATGATATTTTTTCCTGGAAAAAGGGTATCTCCTCTCTCCTTGAGGGGATCTGCTTGTCCCACCAGAGCAGATGTAATTGGCATGCAAATACTCTGTTCATTGCCTCTATGAGCCCTCAGAAGTTTGCCTTTTCTGGTGCAGCTCCTGCTTCATTGGACACCACTTCCCCTTGCAATTCAATAGGCCACCATTCTCTTAAACCTCTGGAGAATTGGTGCTTCCTCCAGACATTTGGGTTAAGGGAAGGATAGTGCAGGATAAGAATCTGGTGGAATTCCTCAGAGAACGGAGGCTGTGGCACCATATGTTTCTTAAAATTTTATTTTGTTGTTCTTGTTCAATATATTGGATATTTTTTTTTTGCTGGAGGTTAAGTATATACCATTTACTGAGGCTTTCCTGTCTCTCAGTATCACATCTCATTCAAAGTATTCTTGAAAGTTGAAAGACTATAAAATAAATATTACTTTGTTTTCTCAGATATCGAAAAATGCACCAAGTGCCCAGATGATCAATATCCAACCATGAATCAAGTCGAATGTATCCAAAAAAGAATAACCTTCCTGTCCTATGAAGAAGATCTGGGTATCATTCTCATCTCCTTTGTCCTACTCTTGTTCCTAACCACAGGCCTTGTTTTAATCCTATTCATTAAATACTTAGAAACTCCCATTGTCAAAGCCAACAATCGGGACCTCTCCTTCATCCTCCTGATCTCCCTCTTGCTTTGTTTTTTGTCCTCCTTTCTCTTCATTGGTCAACCAAGGAAAGCCACCTGTCTTCTCCGACAAACAGTGTTCAGCATTTTCTTCTCAGTAGTTGTGTCTTCTGTGTTGGCCAAAACAATCACAGTGGTCCTGGCCTTCCTGGCCTCAAAACCAGGGAACAGGATGAGAAGATGGTTAGGGAAGAGCTTGGCCAACTCCATCATCCTTTCTTGTTCTGGTGTACAAATTTTCATCTGTGCCATGTGGCTGGGAGTTTCTCCCCCATTCCCTGATTCTGACATGCACTCCCAGCCTGGAGAGATTATCCTTCAGTGCAATGAAGGCTCTGTTACCATGTTTTATGTTGTCCTTAGCTACATGGGCTTCCTATCTGTCATTTGCTTCATAGTTGCTTTCCTGGCCAGGAACCTGCCTGGGGCCTTCAATGAAGCCAAACTGATAACTTTCAGCATGCTGGTCTTTTGCAGTGTCTGGATCTCTTTCCTGCCCACCTACCTGAGCACCAAAGGAAAGTCCATGGTGGCCGTGCAGGTCTTCTCCATCTTGACCTCCAGTGCTGGACTGCTGGGCTGCATCTTCTTCCCCAAGTGCTACATTATCATTCTTAGACCAGATCTAAACACGAAGGAGCATTTAATGATAAAAGTAGGGAACTGAAAATGAAATTGTTTCTTAGAATCATAACGTTTAACTATTGATTACAATTGTTGTTGGTTTATATGCTTTGTTTCCCTTTATTTTACAACTTATGTTATTTATAACTGAAAGAAATAAAAATAGTTTGATTAATCAAATTAAAATCTAAGATAATCACTAAGCAATAAAATAAATTAATAGTTGATGTTTGTGTTTTTAAACTATAGATAACCCTCCTTTTCCCTCAGCACACTGGTTAGCAAATATTTCCTTTAAGCAACCCTTGAAGAGAGGACACATATAAACCATGTCCTGGGCTTTGGACTGCTTTAAGCTTGGTGGGTAACTTCAGAGTTACTTAGGACGGTCTCAACCTCATCTTCATGGTTCTTTCAGAATTCAGAATCAAGTGTGGGACCCAAAGAAATTATTGAATTTTTTTCTGCAGTGATTTTCAGCCTGTCCTGGTGGGACTCCCTGAAATAATATTGAGAGTTGCGCCCCACACAACACAGAGATGAATTCGTACTTATGCATTTCAAAATGAAAGATAGACTGTATGTATAAATAACCTATGATATCACAAATGATGCAGATGTTATATTGTTGCCATTAGGGAAACCTGGTGGGATGAAACCCACAAATGGGATATACAACTAGAGGGATTTAAATTATTTAAAAGAAACAGACCAAATAAAAGAGGAGGTGGAGTTGCACTATATATAAAAAATAACTAAATGTCTACAGAAATAAAACATAAGAATGATGAAAACTGTCTTGAATACATTTGGGTCAATATAAAAAGGAGGGGGGGATGACGCTGCCAGGGGTGTACACTGTAGGCCACCCAACCAAAAGGAGGAAAATAGATGAACTTTTTGCCAGTCATTTTACTAAGTATATAGTAAGCGCATCAAATAATTGGTTAACTATAAATGGGGCACTTTAACTACCCTGACATCAACTGGGAGAGAAACTGCACCAAGTGGAAAATCAAATATGTTCCTGACAAACCTACCAGACAACTTTGTCTCCCAAAAAGTAGAGAAGGGAACTAGGGATCAGCCATATTGGAGTTCATTCTCACTAGAAGAGATGAAATGATAAATGGTGTTGAAGCTACAGGAACTTTGGGGGAGGGGAGTGATTGTGCAATATTGGAATTCAACATTGCCAAGCACAAGCAATAGAGAAAACTCAAACTCAAATCTTAGACTTTAAGAGAGGGAATTCAATAGACTTAGAAAGAGCTTGGGAAGGATTCCATGGATGAGAATCCTCAAGGGGAAAACAACCCAAGAAGTTTGGGAAACTTTGAAAAGTAAGCGTAGACATTCATATGTAAGGGATATCAATGTATGGTAAGTCAGAGAGCTCAGCCTCCGTCTTCTGCCTCTTTTTCCTTCGGGGAGGGAAAGGCAAAAAGGCAATCAGACAATAAAACAAGGAAGAAAACATAACTCCCCTTGGCCTCATCCTGAGAACCTGGTGGTCAAATTGTCAGGGCACCTGGCCTCAATTTATTGCTGGTCAAGGGATTGATAGAGACTCAATACTCCAAAAGGACTGGAAACTTGAACACGTTTTTGTCTGCAGTGGATGGGGAGAAATTTTCATTTCACAAAGGAAAGCTTACATATTTTTTTCCATAAAGGAATTATAAATTAGGAATCCTTTCAACTAATGTCAAAATTAATCTTTTTTAAAATATTTTTTTATTTTTAATTTTCAAAACAAACATCCTTCTTTACATGCTGTAGAAAGTGTATCAGTTGGTTACAAAAAGACTTTCATGCGTCTCTTCCACAGTCAACAAACATAATTCATATTAACTCAAGTATTTTAACTCAGATATTTATACATATTACCATCATCATATCTCCATTTTCATTTGATTATAATTATTTAAACGTCCTTCATCATAAAATATACCAAGATTTAATACATAACCACATACTGGCATTTCATTTACTATTCCTAAAATCCTCCAATAACACTGAATCCTTATATCCTATTCTAGCTAAACATCCATAATATTTAATAACAAAGTTTTCTAATCCTCCTTTCCAAATCACTGTTTACAATTTCTATCCAATTTCCTTATGTTATACCCATATCTATATATACGTTGTTATCCTATCCCTCCTTTATTTAACTATATCCTGTATCAAAACATTTCCCCCCTAATAATCAAAGCTTTAACTGTATCTAACTTAGTTCTTTTTCATTAACCTTTATATATAATCCAAAGGGATTTCTAATCTTCCTTTCATGGATACCATTCAATATTCATATCCAATTATTATTCATCATGACACTACGCATTGTATACAATAGTAACATTATCAATTATTTATTTGACTATATCTATTGTCACTAAATTCACTAAGTTTAACTAGTATTAAATTATACTCTTCCATCTATCAACCTGTATCTTTCTAGTAGCAAAACAGTCTCATATCTTCTGCCATTTTGGTGTCAATCCTCTAATCATCTCCTTAATCAACTTTGTATAGACTCCTCTTAGCAACTCCTTGCTTATAAAATCTCTCATGTAATCTTGATGCCCTTCTTCTGTTTCCTTAATCAGCTTATCTTTGATTGTCAGTGGTGTTATCAATGATATTGCTAATAAAATTTCTCTCTTTAAGTCCATAAATTATTTTGCTTTTTCTTCTTCTGTATCTTGCCATCTGGGATAAATTTCCCCTCTATTTAGTTTCTCTTTCAGTATTCCACTCTTTCCATTTTCAGAGACAAACCAATCACCATAAATATCAGCAAATTTAATTTCTTTATATTCATTTTCCACTTCATTTTTTGGGTTTTAAACCACCACATTTCCACTTGATAAACATCCTCAACTTCTTCATCATATTTTGCTGTTAGATGGTCTAAGTCTTCCAGCTTCTTCTCTATCCTCTCATGTGTATTTTATAGTTTCTGTATTTCTGAGAATATCTTTTGCAGACTTAAGATTCCTTTCTGCTGTTGAAATTGTGCCATTATCTCCCACTAACAAACACAGCTGCTCTGGCTCGGAAGGTTAATAAAATTAAGCATAGATTCACAATAACGTTTTGTTTTCACTTTTTTTCTGTTTAAAGATATACTTCAAAGAGACATCTGTATGCTTTTCTTCTTATCACGCTCTATAAACAAGCAGTGAGACCTTGTAGTGCCAAGCCAAAATAATCAGTGAGAGAAAAAAAAATGTTTTGTTTCCAATAAAAAAAACCTTCCAGCTTCCAAGTAGCAGTATTATTTTGCAATTTTCCTTGTTTCTTTTTGTTTCTTTTTTGTATTTCAAGTTTTAAAAAAAGTCCGATTCTTCAATGACTTAGGAGAACACCCATAGTAATGAAAAAGGAAAATTTTAGTCCATAGGTTACAGAGAATAATAAAAGAAAAAAATAGAAGAAGAAAACTTAATCCATTCGTTTTAAAAGGCTTGCATAAATCCCATCCATGAAGATAGCATTTAAAAAGTAAGATAACCCCCTGTCCAAAACCATTCCAAATTTAATTCCGCTGCTTATTTCTTCTGTTCTTCAATTTAAATTAATTTTAAGTTTTTTAATAGGCAGTCTCTTTTTAAAACGGTAAAAGTTCCTCACTAGCTAGAAACACTTTCTCTTTCCGTATCCTTCCATTTTTTGAGCTGCCCCGACTTCATCAGCCTTGGCTGGATTTTTTGTTGCCGGCTTGAAGAACTTCTCTTGCATCGATCAGGGACTTTGTGATGTCCCTGAGGTCAGCAAGACATATTCTTCTTGTTCACCATCTCTTTGGGATGGTTTTTGGTCCGATTAAACCACACAGCGGCAAAAGTATTGGCTGCGGTCTTGGAGCATCGAGACTGCACATCTGTATTGTTGCGATGTTGGATCCTCCTCCAACTAATGCCAAAATTAATCTTAATGTTAAAACCATTTTCTATTTCCACTCTCTAATTTCTATAAGCTCTTTATCCACACTATTTTCCTTTAATGTCCAATTTTACTGCATCTTCCTCCTTTTTCTGTTTTTAGTTCTGTTTCCTATTTTTCTTCTGTCAAAGACTTGAATTTTTTTTTAATACACTTAAAAAAAAACTTCAAAATACACTTTTAAAAAATGTTTCTTGGATCTTCTCTTCCTCTGATTCTGCCCTTCATATGAGCAGCTATCCCTAAAAGAGAGATTTCCCCCTTCAGCCCCTCCAGTTCTGAGGGAAGACAGAAGCCCCGCCCCTCTCTCTCCCTAGAGGCTGCCCCTGCCCCTGGCCTATCCCTGTTAGCATGGCAACCCAGCAGCAGCCAATCAAAAAGGAAGGAAGAATGGTTGCCTGGGAACTCAGCCACCAATCAGCCTCCTGGAGGAGAATTTGAACAGACCAAGACAAAGTGGGAGAGGGGAGAGAATTTCAAATGAGGATGAAATAAAAATGGTTTTAAGTGTGATGAGAAAAAGAAGAAAAACAACTAGAGAAATGCAGAGGGAGGAGAGGCTGAAGTCCTGGAAGAGCCTTTCCCCTCCTCCACCTAAAAATGGCTGCCCTAGAGAGGTTCTCCTCCAGTGGAGGCTCTTAGGCAAGTGGGAGCAGCGGCTGCCCAGGAGAGCCTTCAGGGTCTTCAGGGGCTACGAGGGACCCCCAGGATGCCCCTTCCTCAGAGCCCCAGAGGGTCCCTCCAGGGAGACCCCCCCATAGCCTTCCCCTCCCCAGCAATGCCGGATCCCCCTTTGGAGGCAAAGGCCCTGCATGGCTTCCCCCAGAAACTGGAAACACATGGAGGGAAACCGAAGCTTCACAAACCCCCATTAGCTGAATTCCCTTAAAATGCAACTCCAAAGCCCATAAGCCACGTTAGTCTTGTGAGAATCCCACCCTCCTCCCAAAATAATGAAATATATTTGGTTATATTAAAAGAGGCAGAATATTATATTTCCCCAAAGGAGAACTGGAGAAAACATGTTCTTAAAGGCAGGAAGTAGCCCCCATCTTTCTTAATAGCCTCCAACAAGAAGTCTTTGGAAATAGATATTTGGGGCCTTTAAGAAGGACTGGCCCAATCTATTGGGTGGAGCTTCCTGGAGCTATGGCAGCTTACCCGTGAGCTCCGCATGCCTGCAGGGCTTGCCTGAGTGAGCAGGGAATGCTACTGGTCCTCTATGCCAACTGAGAGGACCAGAGAGGTGGAGGAAGAGGAGGCTCCGGGGGTTTTTGTGCAAATGTCTTTTAAGTGTTTTAAGGGGATCCAGGGGGGGAGGGCTTAGCCAGACCAGGAGTAGGAGCAGAGCCAGGCAAACAGGTGGGACTGAGGAGGAAGAGAGCGGAGTGGGGGAGGGGAGTCAGTATGACGTTCCTTTAGAGGGTTCCTATATTCCAACGGTCGCAGGAAGGAAGGGGTGGATGCGAGGACAGAAGAAGATTCTGCAGTCGGTTGGGAGACCGCGGGCGCTGGATATGCCCGGTCATTTGTACCAACCCCCGCATTCTAGGTGGTCAGGGTTTACAGAGCCGGGGCATGAGGCTGATGTTGTGTAACGCAAGGTCCGTTGTTAATAAGGCCCCCCTCATCCATGATCTGGTTTCTGAGGGGGAGCCGGACCTTGCAGGGATCACGGAAACCTAGTTGGGCCATGAGGGGGGTTTGCCCCTCGTGGAAATGTGCCCACCAGGATACCGTGTATTCCATCAGCCTCGTGCCTGGGGTAGGGGTGGTGGGGTAGCGGTCATTATACGGGAAGTCCTGGCACCGAGAGAATTCACCGTACCTCAGATATCCGGATGTGAGACTCTAGGTGTGAGATGGGGCCCAGGGAGTCAGTTGGGCCTGCTGATTGCATACTTGGCTCCTCGCTATGCATCAGCGGCCCTGCCAGAGCTCCTCGAGGTGATTGCGGAGGTGGCGGTTGAGACCCCCAGACTATTAGTTATGGGGGACTTCAACCTGCCATCGACAGGTGAATCATCCGAGGTAGCTCGGGAGTTCATGGCTTCCATGACAGCCTTGGACCTGAACCAAATAATTCAGGGCCCCACACACGAGGGAGGCCACATGCTGGACCTTGTTTTTATCTCTGGTTGATGGAAGAGTGATCTGGGAATAGGGGAGCTGGTTATTACTCCCCTGTCATGGTCAGATCACTCGCTTCTCCGACTCGACTTCCCTGACGCTACCCCCCATCGCGGGGAGGTGGAACCAGAAGATCTTAGATGGTTCCGCCCCAGGCAACTGATGGAACCAGACAGGTTCCAGACGGAGCTTGGGCCACTTCCTGTAGCCCTGACCCGCTCCCGGATGGAGAACCTGGTGGCCGCATGGAACAGTGCGGCGGCCGGGGCCTTGGACCGGGTGGCGCCCTTGCGGCCTCTCCAGTGGCAGCGAACCACCCTAGCCACTTGGTTTACCGAGGAGCTGAGGGTGATGAAGCGCCACAAGAGATGCCTAGAGAGCAGATGGAGATCCTCTCGCGCCGAATCCGACCGAACACAGGTAAGAGCCCATTTACGGACCTACCTTGTGGCACTAAGGGTGGCTAAACGTCGATATTACGCCACCCTTATTGCGTCCGCAGAAAACCGCCCTGCCGCCCTGTTTCGGGTGACCCGCTCCCTCCTTTCACAGAGGCCGCGGGAAGCCCCTTTGCAGGGTAGGGCAGAGGAATTTGGGGAATATCTGCAGGACAAAATCGCTCAGATCCGGAGTGAATGGGTCCCCCTCAGTGATCCTGGGGAGACATCGGAGGCGAGTCTTGAGGTACCACTCTGGGAGGAGTTTGACTCTGTTGCCGCCGAGGATATGGACAGGCTACGCGGGCGACTGCGGGCCACCACATGTTTATTGGACCTGTGTCCCTCCAGGCTTGTGCTGGCAGCCTGGGAGGCTACACGAGACTGGCTCCTGGGGCTGGTGAACGCCTCGCTGAGGGAGGGGTTCCTACCAGCCGCCTTGAAAGAGGCGGTGGTGAGGCCCCTACTTAAGAGGCCTTCCCTGGACCCAGTAGAGTTAGCCAATTATCGTCCTGTCTCCAACCTTCCCTTTCTTAGCGAAGGTTGTTGAGAGTGTGGTGGCGCAACAGTTCCCTCGACACCTGGAGGAAATTACTTATCTAGACCCGCGCCAGTCCGGTTTTCGACCCGGCCACAGCACTGAGACGGCTTTGGTCGCGTTGGTGGATGATCTCTGGAGGGCGAAGGATGGGGGTTGTTCCTCCATCCTAGTCCTGTTAGATCTCTCAGCGGCTTTCGATACCATCGACCATGGTATCCTACTGCGTCGACTAGAGGGGATGGGGGTGAGGGGCACCGTTTTGCAGTGGTTCTCCTCCTTCCTCTCCGGTCGGACGCAATGTGTGTTGGCGGGGGAGCAGAGGTCGACCCTGAGGCCGCTCACGTGCGGAGTGCCACAGGGGTCGGTCCTCTCACCTCTCTCCTGTTCAACACATACATGAAACCGCTGGGCGAGATCATTCAAGGATTTGGGGTTGAGTGCCATCTGTATGCAGATGACACTCAACTATATATCTCTACCCCGAACCACCCCAACGAAGCCGTTGAGGTGATGTCCCGGTGTCTGGAAGCCGTGCGGGTCTGGATGGGTGACAACAGACTCAAGCTCAACCCTTCCAAGACGGAGTGGCTGTGGCTACTGGCGCCCCGCTTTAGCCAGTGTGTTCCATCTCTGGCCATCGGTGGGGAACAACTGCCCCCGGTGGATAGGGCACGCAATTTGGGCATCCTCCTAGATTCCCGGCTGTCGCTAGATGATCATGTGACAGCCGTGGCTAGGGGGGCGTTCCACCAGGTTCGCCTGGTGCGCCAATTGTGCCCCCTACTAGAGCGGGATGCCCTTCGCACAGTCACTCATGCCCTGGTGACTTCCCGTCTTGATTACTGCAATGCTCTCTACATGGGGCTCCCCTTGAGATGCACCCGAAGGCTCCAGCTGGTTCAGAATGCAGCCGCGCGGGTTATTATGGGGAGTACTAGGTACTCCCATGTAACACCTTTCCTGCGCGAGCTGCACTGGCTGCCTGTGGCTTTTCGGGTGCGTTTCAAGGTGCTGATTGTCATCTTTAAAGCGCTCCATGGCTCGGGACCTAGTTACCTGCGGGATCGCATTCTACCCCACACATCCCTGCGACCAATCCGCTCTCACAGAGAGGGACTCCTCCGGGTACCTTCCGCTAAGCAGTGCGGGCGGGCAGTGCCTAGGAATAGGGCCTTCTCTGTGATGGGTCCAACCCTCTGGAACGACCTCCCCCCCCCGATATTAGAACAACCTTGGACCTCCGCTCCTTCCGCAAGAAACTCAAGACCCACCTGTTTCGATTAGCCGGCCTGGCCTAATTGTAAATTGTAATTGTACTTACAGGTAACACCCACTACTGACCTTCCTGGATGGCTTTTTAAATTTTAAATTTTGGGGTTTTAAATTGGTTTTAGAATTGTTTTTAATTATTTAATTAGTTTGGGTTGTATATACAGACGGTATGTTTGCGTTGTTTTGTCTGGTGTTTTATGTTATGTTTTGTTGTTTTATACACAAACGGTCTGTACACCGCCCCGAGTCCCTACGGGGAGAGGGGGCGGTCTATAAATTTAATAAACCTAAACCAAAACCTAAACCTATTCGCAAACACCTTTAGGAGTTAAGATGGGATTAAGAAATGCTGTTGAAGTCTCTTGCTCCAGCACAACTTTCCCGACATGTCCTAACAGGAAGGACTAAGACCACTACAGAAGAATGACTCAAGGGGTGTTCATGTGATTTTTTTTACAAACATGCTTTTCTTCAGCTACCCTTCCTTACATGGAAGAAGTTCAGGGTCCCAAGGGGAGAAGTTTCTTCTCATTGCAATTATCACCAACCCCTTTCTCTGAGACCTCTTCTCCTACTTCTCCAGTGACATCAGACTGAAGCAATATGGAAGGGATCTTGCATCAGAAAAGAATAAATACAACAGGTTATGCTTTCTGTGGCTCTAGTTACAGGACAGGGAGGAGTTGTGATTCGAATATACTTTTTTTTTTTTTTCTTTTCCAAGTTAAAGAATATACTTTCTCTGTCCTCCAAATTAATCTTGGTTTCTCTATGTTTGAATCAGGAAAGTCACTGGATATTCCATCCTGTGGAAGTGCTTCTAATTCTTTTTCCAATTCTTCTTTACAAACAGGAAGGAGAGTTGATTCAACCCCATGAATTATGGACCTCCTGCTTGTGCTCCTGATGCTGCTGCTGGTTGTCTCAGCCTGTCTCTGGGAAACTTAGAATGAAATGCCCACTGAATTTGGACCACCAGGATGGAGAAAAGCCATGGAGCTATTATAGTCCAGGAGATCTTCTTCTTGGTATAGTCCTCTCTGGATCAGAAATAATACCTGCAACATTACCTTTCAACGGGGCTCCTTCTAGTCAGATTCAGCTGTAAGTCCTTCATTGTGATGGAGATTCATTCCCCCCCATTTGCAGTTCTAACACTCTTCTTTTTTCCCTTCTTCTTTTGCTTACTCCTGTATTGCAGGACCTGACTAATTTCTTGAACCCTTTTGATTTTCACGGCCTCTCTCTTTTGTCTTTTTTTTTTTTTTGAGAGAGAGAGGCTCAAATCCAAACACGATACAAATAAAATGTGAAATAAAGTCCACATTATTTTCTTCTCCCTGTTCAATCCTCAGTTCATGATTTGAGTAGGGAGGGTTTTTTTGAAAGTAGTGATTGTTTCCCCACTAGGCTCATTTCCATATTTTTATAGCTACTCATAGATATTCTATGCCTGAGTTTTATAGCAATAGAGAATGCTTTTCAAGGCCACTTTTCAAAAAATCCCCTTTTCTTTTAGGATTGTTCTATTTTAATGACTGAATTATTCTTATTATTCACCGTCCCGACTCCCTTTGGGAGAGGGGCGGTCTAATAAATATGAATAAAGTAAAAGTAAAGTAAGTCTTCAAACTGTTTACTGGGCTGATGAAAATTAGTACTGCTACAAACAATGGTATACTGTACTTCTGATTTCTAATCCTTTTGGAGGAGTATTTCCACACTTCCTTGTCCACATTCACAATATTAATGGTTAATGGGTGACTAACATTTGTCTCTGGTATTGGATATTTATTGGCTTAAATCACAGTTACCTTATGGAGAAAAATAAGATTAAAAAGTTATTTTGTTGCTGTTCATGATGCTAATATTAAGATTAAAATGCTTTTACACTAGTTTACCTTCTCAAGAAGAAATAATGCAATATATGATTTTAAATATTGAAATGGTTAACAAGAATCCCCGTCTCCTGCACAATCTCACCCTTGGCTACAACATCCATGACAACTATGTGACCACACTTGGCACTTCAGAAGTCTTGCTGGACATGCTCTCTACTGGAGAAGCCAATGTTCCCAACTACAGGCATCCTTCATTTCTCCCATTGCAGAGAGACTGGCTCAGGCAGGGACAATCAGCCACAGGATTCAGCCAAAGGTCCACAAAATCAGCTCAGACAAAGGCCTGGGATTTGCATCCCCCCTTGGCCTACAGAGCCAGCCATGAGCCCATAGGAATCTGGGGGGGGGGGGGGGGGGGGGGGGGGGGGGGGGGGGGGGGGGGGGGGGGGGGGGGGTGGGGGGGGGGGGGGGGGGGGGGGGGGGGGGACAAAAGCCCATGGACCATGAAAGGACATGTCCTTGCACAGGAACAGGAAGCTCAGAGAAGGGGCAAAGAGGGGGAAAAAAACCCTCCCACCCTAAACTCCATTTGCCCAGAATCACTTGTGGTTGGTGGTTCTGCTCCCTCAATAAAGAGAACCTTTCTTTCCAATCAGCCTCCGTTTTATCTGCAGTGCCTTAGCTGGGAACTGAACCAGATGGGTTTTCCTTCCAACAAATGCAAAGCCCCCATGACTAGATTTTAATTCACATATTTTTTTTTTGGGGGGGGGGTTCCTGTTCACACTTTTGCATTAATCTTTTTGTGTTTGTGCCCTTCATCATTAACTTTAAAAATAAGAATTAAAATTTGGCTCTAACTCAGTAGGAAGCCATTTCAGTTTTGTGACATGTTTCAGGGATTAAATAATCCCCAGGGTTTTTCTCTTTAACCTCCATGCCAACAAA